>JAVTVY010028356.1:0-113466 GCA_036873755.1 Hanleya hanleyi
CTGGGAGAGGATGTTTTGTAAGCAATTGATAAATTATCCCTTGTGACGGCATGTCGTCGAATGGCAAACTCTTTGTTGGCGTGGCATTTGTCGACGTCATGACGTTGCATTCTTGGGACTTCATGTAAAGTGGCAGGAAAAAATGTGGGAGTAGGTAGATTTAGAGACCCATTCATGCCCTTTTTTGGATGGCGACCTACGTTAAATTTGAGTTATTCAAAAACTACATGTTTCAAGGAATAAATATTTAAAAAATGAAAAAATTGACATGACTTTTGAATATTCTGAAAACTATTATGTCTCAAGTATTGGGTGTTTTACATAGTATTCACACTGTATCAATTTTCCACAGGTACACGTTATACAAGCTAAAAATTAGAAAAAATGGTATACGCTATGCCCTAATTTTTATATCATTTTCTGATATAGGATGAGCTTCCTGGGCTATGCAAAAAATATGAGAAAAATGACATGACTTTGCACCGAAACCAGGGAGCCAACTTAACAAGACTGATAAGGAATGATAGGCCTAAATGACGTCTGCATAGC
Organism: Hanleya hanleyi; assembly: GCA_036873755.1. Lineage (NCBI taxonomy): Eukaryota > Metazoa > Mollusca > Polyplacophora > Lepidopleurida > Hanleyidae > Hanleya > Hanleya hanleyi. The sequence goes on from JAVTVY010028356.1 coordinate 550, forward strand.
TGTAAATTAATATTTATTTGTTATGAAAGTCGTAAAATTCTGTCTCAAGTTTAAATGTTGTTTCCATCGTGAAATCGCTTAGCAAAACGACACAAATAGACCTATGTGCGTGTATGTTTCACACAGCCTATCTCAGGAGACCGAATTATCTCCCATTTGGGAGACAACATGAACTCGTCCATTGATCTTAGCATGTCTCCAAAGGACAGTCGGTGGAAGTTTTCACCAAAGGAGAGTGATGTTACCAAAGTTTACAATATTTTTCAACCTTTCGTTGTCATCTTTGTTGATAATCAATTTAAGTCAAGTTATCAAACAGAAAGAAAGTGGCAGTGTTTTCGTTATTTGGGGATTACCCTATCTTAGTATGTAGTACAGAATCTAGTGCATAAGATACTAGTGTAATCCCAAAATAACAAAAATACTGTTAGTCAATCACTTTGTAAATGATAAGAAATATCCTCATAAATTCATCTATGGGAGGTGTGTCATAACTGTCATCAGAGGGGTAATGTATTTTTCCTTTCAAGACTATACCGGTCTGCTATCTCCTAGTTATTGTGGAGGCCCGTGGGTCGAGTGGTTTAGATCGCCAACATATAGCTTAAGAAATAATGTTTTCATAGGCGTGCCCAATGGTTATTTTACGCACGGTTAGTATGGGAAAGTTTTTATTTTAATGCAAGGGTTTTCAAGAAAGGGGAAATAAATGAATAACAAAGGGTGGCACCTTCAAGACTAACTAAGTTTAATGGTCAGGAGCTGTCGCAGATCCACTATCTGCGACTACTCGTGACCATTAAACTTAGTCTTAAAGGAAAGGTGCCACCCTTTGTTATTCATTTGTACTATACAGACTAACACGGCTACCCCCAATTTGTATCAAATATAAGGGGAGAAAGGTTGTCAAAGTTTAAAATATGTTTTCAACCTTTCATTATAATCTTTGTTGATAATCAGATTGGGTAGTGCAATAGAATAGAAATAATGTTTTCATAGGCGTGTTCCGTGATCATTTTACGCACGGTCAGTGGAAAAATTTATAAATTTTAGGGCGCGGGCTTCGTTCCTGTCCTAAACTATAAACTTCCCCACACTAACTTTGTCCCAAATATACAGTGAGCACGCTTATGAAAACAGTACTTCTTAATTTGATATATGGCCGTGCAAGTATTAATCTATGGCAGTGAAATATGGGGTTTCGAAAACTATGATATCATAGGGAAATTACAATTAATGTTTTATAAATTTTCTTTAAAATTAGATAAAAGGACGTCAAATACTTGGGATTTGGGAGCTAGAAAATGTATTAAAATTTTGGGGGCAAATTCTAGACACCCAAGGTACCACAGGCCCCCAAAACAAAAGTTTTGGGGGTGTGGGCGTTGGTATAAGGGTGAAGTGTCGACATATGGAGTCTCTATATATAACCCCATGCTTTATATAAATCCACATGGATTTATATAAAGCATGGGGTTATATATGGAGACCCCATATTTCGACACTTCATCCTAATACCACCGCCCCCCCCAACTCTTGTTTTGCGGGCCTGTGCAGGGTACATACTCCAGTTGTATTTGTGGAGTATCACTGCGTTTCCGTATGTTTTATGTATTCTCTTCTATTGTTTTATTCTAATGGTTTTTATTCGTCAAAAGTGTCCATGATTCATTATTATATGAACACTATGAGGAATGGGACTATAAGCTTTCTGAGATCTCCATGTATTTATCATACAAAGCGTTCATACTTAAACCATGTTTAGAAAATTAGATAAAATTGTCTTATATCAATGGTGTACCATTATGTGAGTTCCGTACTAGTTACCTATTGTTACTGGTCGTTTTGAAGTCATTATTATTGAAGTCACTGATCGCTTACACTGCGAAAAATGTTGTGTTGTTTTAACACAATTTTGTGCTAAAATGGCTTCAACACAAAATGTTTTGTGTTGAAATCAACATGGTTTTGTGTTAAACTTAATACATCAACACAAAATTGTGTTGACATGGTTGAGTTCAATACAAAATATAGTGTTGATTCTTACACAATTTTTGTTATTTTCAACACAATTCTGGTGCTAAAATGGCTTCAACACAATTTCTTTCACAGTGTATGCCAGAAATGCTCTTGATCAAAAATAGGTGCTGAGCATCATTGCGTTTTAGAATGCCCTTCATTATCTACTCTTCGTGCAAATTATATACCCAGAAAATACTGGATAAGATCGTCTAAACTATTTTTACAATTTAACGAGTTTCGAAAAGATCAGCTGGCAATGTAAGATTTCTTCGTTTATATTACTGTGTTTAAAAACCCTTCATATTTCCTAACACTTGTTCTTTTGTCTGAATATACTGTTGGTCGCATTACAAATCTATCAACTATATATATTTTATGGAGTTGATCATATTTAATGTTTCATCCGCCCTATGGTTGATTAATCGAAGTTATCTCCCTTTTATTGTTCTGATTGAACACATTTCTGCGCCGCTGCCTTGACCAATTTGTGATGTATTATGTATATCTATATGTATGTCTTCTATAAGATTGAGGGAATAAACTCAATTCAATTTAATTCGTCTGTTGTTTGGTGTTTTCGTACCGTATACATCATTAGTATGCATATTTGAATACATTTATATTTAAAACGTGAAACCCTGAATGATATTCCGATGTAATGTCACTGTTGATATGGTGATATTGAAAACATCTATTACGGTTTTTACAACAGCATTAACTTTCAACATTAGCATATTACTTTTAGAATAAGAAAGGGTTTCGAACGTTCATTCCATCGCAATAAAGAATTTGTTCGGCAGTATTCTGCTCATGTCCATTACAGTGGTGAAATGCACACAGCGGAACGGTCGCATTGATACATGTAGCTAACCTTGGAAAGTACCTTTGCTTCACGAGACAACAACTTTGCAATTAAATGCTTCCCTTTATGCATGTTATGGGCGTTCGAGATAACACATGTCTGCATGTTGCACGAAATGTGGAGACAGACCGTGTTTATCGTATGGAGACTACAGTTGGTGTGGTGTTATATAGCGATACGAAAAGGAAAGCGTTCTATTTTAGATTCAATTTCCTTGCCTGGCCTCCTCGTCAAGCGAAAAATTGCAAGGAACATCTGTTTGATCAGCCCTTGTTGGGCAAGGCTTTGGTGTAATCACAACACATATAAGGGAAGTGGGAAGAGGTGCCGACATACTGACAGAGCCACATGATTTCACAGTATAGTCTTCCGGTGAACCTATTATAAAGCATATACCAAGAATCTAACGATTCCTGGTATGTGTTGTATCTTAGATACGTTTTCATTGTACCTGTTCATGTGGCAACTTGGATGATATGACCACACGGCCCCTAGCACCGGCATAAGCGGTATTAGATACAAATCTAGAAAGTTATGATGGAAATGCTCTGACAACTCGTATATTGGTAATTGGTGAGCTGTTTCGCTGTGACAACTCGTATCCTGGGGATTGGTGAGCTGTATCGTCGTCAGATGAATATGACGGCATTTAACACAAAAGACTAGTCTGTAAGGCCCGATGTCGACCCAGTATCAACTTCCCACAAATGCCAACATATATCAAAGACCTCCCATTGAAAAGGAATATTATGGACAAAAGACTCCTCCAATAGATTGCTTTTTGTATATTGATTATGCAATGAGGTGAATAGCTCATTCCATATTGAATATACCAAGGACGTATATGATATATTTTATCAATTGCACTCATTCCATGACATTTCGTAAATACTGTTCAATTTCATAGTATAGTTAGGCCACCAGGCATTGGTTTCAGCAGCATGTGTAGTGATAATGATGAATTTTGTATATTCTCTGGATAAAAAAATATTGGTTTTAAACTGTAAATTTATTATTTTTTTTACCATTTTCCATGATCAATTGAGGTCGCTATACTAATTCGTTAGTAAAAGGTAATTTTGGTTTAGAAAAATGAAATACTGATTTTTTTTTGTCTACGGTACTGCATGTAACATAAAACATTGTCCAGCTTTCCTCCGTTCCCATTCTACACTTCAATTTATTTCAACAGAATAATATAAAACGCAACAATTATCACAGCACTAAACTTCGAGTACATTTGCTTTCTGATTGCGGCTCGACACACAACAATCATTCCGTCATACACTCATTCTTTGAAAAGGCAACTGAGTTGAATTTGACGTCGCACGACAGTTCTCAAATCCATGAACGAATGCGGTGGAAATGAACATCACTTGGATGGAACTAAACATTCGACAACAAAAGACAACGGCTTCTGCTGAAAGACCACGCTCGACTAAGAACCGTAGTAATGGACAAGAGCAGCATACTGCCAAAACATCGCGATGGATTGAACATTCGAAATCCTTTGTCATTCTAAAAGTAATATTCTAATGTTGAAAGTTAACGCTGTTGTAAAAACCGTAATAGATCAGTTATGTTTCAGGTCAAATTTCAGATATATTTAAAAAATCTGTATATTAACCCTATCTGCCCTAGGTTTTTGGGACCTGTGCAGGCCGTGGAGGCCATTTCGCCCCCTTCCCTCACCCCTCACCCCTCAAATATTTTCTTACTCCTTGATCTAGGAGGCTGAAACTTACCACAATATTGGATCAAGCTCTGCCAGAAAATGTAAAAAAGAAAAAAAAGGACGGTGCGTTGTCGTCACAGTGATGTCGTTCTCCGAAGAAGGCATTTTTTGGCCGATTTTCCGTTCCGATTTTCGAATTTTTTAGTTAAGTAGTTTTTGCCCACTTTTCCTCGCAGAAAAGCAGAAATTTTTAAGAAAAATGACATAAACATCACTTTTCTGGTACCGCACATGGCCGCCATTTTGAAATTACTCCTGATCCTCTGCTCGCGGGGTTATCCAAACAGGCCCAAAATGACCCCAATATTTTGTTTATTTATATTTTTATACTTTATTGATTTTCTTGCACACACACACATATGAAAACAAATCAAATACAATATATGATACAATCAATTGAGAAATATAAGCTTTTCCTTTTTCTTGTGTGATAATAAATAGTCCGAGGATGAAGCACATCCCTATTGTTCTTCTCATAATAAATAACAGAAATAGAGAGTATTAATAAAAATTCAGTTATCTCCCAAAACAAGCTGGAGAATGGACCAATATTGGTCAAATATTATGTGCTCGCCATTTTTGTATCTAATGATTCTATCAGTATTGTAAGTATATTTTAATTGTTTAAATATGCTATGTATATGTGGAATCTGATTACAGGCTTTCATTTGATAAATATAGTATTTTATAACTATGAGTGGATAATCTGATGGTTTATTATTTTGACCGACTAATCTCATGCAATATTACCTTCTCTGGAGGAAACTGTATTTTTATTCCAGCATTTTTCAACCAATCTTCCACTTCTTATTGGCTTTATTACTTTACTTTTCCAGAACCGAGGAATTACCGTTTCTGTAGACTCCTTGAAAAAACGTACATGTTTTACTAACACTAGCATATAATTTATTGCCACTAATATTCGTTGTTAATGTCCGATTAATAATTTTATAATGTAGCCACTTGCATTTTTCCTCTCTATAGTTCTTTTGGAGAAGATTAATAGTTTGCCACTCTCTGCTGCTGTAAATTTTGCCAAAAATTGTCTCTCATTTTAGATTAGCATTTCGTTTGTGAAAAGATGACCATAATAGTATGTCATAGTAAATTCTACACCTCTTTTTCCTTTTGGAGTTTGCAAATGTGTGGTGGTATAAGTGGGGCCGCCTTCTGTTTTTTGAATGTATTTATATCCATTCTTGTCGCTGCTTCTCTGATGGTCTGGCACACTCCCATATATTATAAATAGTTAATATTAATACTGAATATTCTGTTAAAGTCAGTAACTGACAATAGATCGTCTATAAATCGTACACCACCTTTATCCCAATATCCCAATGCTTATAATAAAGCGGTGTAGCTTCAACTAGCCTATGTTTATGTATACTATGATTGTCTTTTTGAATCTGGTGCTAATACTGTTATGGAATATGGAATAGGTCTTTGGATTATGGACGCGGATATTCTCTAATGGACGACGGCTGAATTATGAATGACGGATTAGACGCTTGTAATTCCATTTATAAAAAAATATTCAGCCATATCAATTCACTAGAAAACATATCCGAGTTACTATGGACATATTTGTATTGAAAAGCCGCATACGCTGAGAGTACATCTCTCCAAAAGTACATCTGACCCCAATATGATAAGTTATAAAGTCTCGGATATCTCAATATTTTGCTCTTACGGAGATAGGGTAGAAGTTTGGTGGGGAGGGGGGTGATGCCCCTCCCCCTCCAAGGCCTAGTAGGATTAAAATATGATAATCAGTCGATCAGAATCTCGTCCTTGTATGATGAACCACTTAAGCAATTCGTTCTTATAGTTGTTTGGTTTCTGAAAGTCAGTAGAGCATCATAAACCTGTATGTTTGTTCCGGTATATGCGGTATAGGGACGAATAAATAAACAACGAGAGTGTTAGTCGTTTGAGATACGTTCGGTGTAATCAACTGTGAATATGCATGAATGAACAATATAATGTAACTGCAGGCACATTCAGGTATTGTATATTATTGCCTATTGGTGTAAAAGTTTGTCATATTTATGTTACTGCCGTATATGGCAGTGAAGTGGAACTGATTAATGTGTCAGCGTGGATAATGTAACTTGTAAACGCAGGTTTAGGTACGATTGTATTCCCGGTAAGACTTGTTTAGTCCATTTATTCCAATGACGATTGATATCACTGCGGAACATACATGTATATGAATTATGCGTTTTCAAGTACAGTGATAGATATGCCCACGATGTGCATATATATAAATGCAAAGGCGGACAGCATTAGGTGTCGCCTCTTGTAAAATGTCAGTAAAGGACAGAAAATCGACGCAGGGTGTAGGAAAAGCTTCGATAGCAAACTGGAGAAACCAAATCCATTGTGAACATTTTCCAGAAACAAAATCCAAAGTTTGGCAGAAAGCTATGTACACGGGATTTCATCAATGTGTATTATCAAGATTCTTACAACAGCGTTAACTTTCAGAATTAGCATATTACTTTCAGAATGACCAAGGAATTCGAATGTTCATTCCATCGCAATAAAGAATTTATTCGGCTGTATTCTGCTCATGTTCATTACTACGATTCTTAATCGGGCGTGGTCTTTCAACAGAAGTTGTCGTCTCTTGCTGTCGAATGTTTAGTCCCATCCAAGCCACGTTCATTTCCACTGCATTCGTTCATGGATTTGGCTAGACAGTACGGCATTTAATGCGAGGTCAAATTTACCTCCGCTGCCTTTTCAAAGACTGAGTGTATGACGGTATGATTGTTGTGTGTCAAACCGCAATCAGATTGCTCAAAAGCAAATTTAAGTTTGATGCTATTAATTGTTGCGATTTATAGCATTCTGTTGTCTGTTGAAATACATTGCAGTGTGCAACGTGAACGGAGCAATGCTGGACAATTCTTTGCTGCCTTGAAATGAACATTCGACGATGTGTCTGAAAGTCAACGGTTATCGTTGAAAACCCACACTCAACTACAAACCGGGATATTGTGAATATTTTGTGTTACATGCAATACCGTAGACCAATTATTTGAAATCGGTTGTTCGTCTCTTCAAACCAAAATCACCAGTCATATAATAATTTTGTGTCGCTTACTAACCAGTCAGTATAGTGACCTCAATAGATCATGAAAAATGGCAAAAAGGATAATCCTTTGTAGTTTAAAACAATTGCAACTAATATTTTTTCTCAGTATAGAAACAATCTATCACTACACAGTATATACCGGCTTGTTGAAACCAATGTTCCATGACCGAACTATACTATGAAATTGAATTGTATTTACTAAATATCATGGAATGAGTACAACTTTCCAATATTACCTCTTTTTCCAATTGATAAAATATATTATATATGCCCCTGGTTTATTTAATATTGAATGAGCTATCCTCCTCATTACATGGTCACTATACAAGAAATAGAGGATCTTACACGAGTGGCTATTTAATATGAAAGTTATGACACGAGTTGTGTAAGTTTATATGTTGCGAGCTTTAGCGAGCAACATATAAAACTTACTCAACGAGTGTCATAACTTTCATATTAAATTGCCACGAGTGTAAGATTCTGTTTATCACATAACTATTAATAATCAACTATAAATGCAATGATTCGAAAGATTTTATCATCGAATCTATCTCAAAATTCCTTGTCTTTGTTTCGTTCTCAGCGAAAAACCTACCCTGGCTCAGGAGCATCACAGCGTTACAAGTTGCTGTATACGCTAAGCCGATATAGTTCCAAAACTCAACAGAGCTTGTGCATCTCTCTTTAAGGCTGCTCAGTTCCAAAATGTCGTAGACCATTTCACCACAGAATGCAATAGGTGTAACTTGTTAATTAGCTGTTCTTCCTACATTATTTATTTCGGATCCTGTCATGCCACGGCACGGGTTACACACGTGCCCGATGCATGCCATCATGGGCGCGATATTTTGGCGAGCTTTCAGCGAGGTGACGACTGGCGGGGTTGACAAGATCATTTTGAATGCGTTATCCGTTTGAAGTCTCGAAGATCCAGATCTATATTTCAAAGAATAAGCAAGCCTGGGGAAGACCCCATGGAAATATTGCAAAGAGAATGAACAAACGTTTAATTTTGAGATCTGATGGGATAGTATACGGTACCCAGAATGATGGGCTGACTCGATTCGCCAAACAACAATTATGGACTACAGACTACGTGAGTACTATCAAAATGTGAAGCTCAAAACTGTCGAAATAATGTATTGTCTATCATTGCTGCTTGTATGGCTGTTGACAATAATAGTTTGCATGCCGATGCATGTATGTGGACAAAATGATCGTCTTGCAGATATCCATGTTGTTGTTGCACTTGTAAACATAGTATTTCGTAGTAAAACTTTATCAATGGAAAAAATAGTTCAGTGACGTCATAACCAAGCGTAGTAATTTTTTTTTTCTCACGTTACATGTATTATCCAATCAGCGTGTTTGAAAGTGTTATTCACCTAGGTGCATACGATAAATATGTCCCTAATAACACCGCAGTTATGTGATAAATATAAATATTAATATCATAATTAATAACTGATCAACAACAAGCGCCTGTGTTGAAAGCCCACGTTCAACTACGAACCGTAATATTGCGAATATGTTGTGTTACATGCTGTAACGTAGACCAATTATCTAAAATCGGTTTTTCGTCTTTCCAAACCAAAATCACCAGCCATATAATAATTTTGCGCCGTTTACTACCCAGTTAGTATAGCGACCTCAATAGATCATGGAAACTGGCAAAAAGGATAATCTTTTATACTTTAAAACAATTGTAAGCAATATTACTTTTATCCCAAGTATAGAAACAATTTATCACTACACATTATATACCGGCTTGCTGAAACCAATGTTTCATGACCTAACTATACTATGAAATTGAATTGTATTTACTATATTACAAGAAATATATTTTCTACATTTTCAAGGCAAGGATGAGCCAGATGCAGTGCATATAAGCAGACATTGAATTTAATTGATTTTAGAAACGAAAGCAGTTAACGTTATCGCTGATTCAAGTCAACAAGGCCTGATCGAACAGTTGTTCATTGCAATTTTTCACATGACGAGAGGGCAAGACAAGGAAATGGAATCGACAATACAACGCCTTTCTGTCCGGATCGCTATATAACACCACACCAACTGTCTCCATTCGAAACACGGCCTGTCTCATAGTTTCGCACACCCATAAAGGAAGCATTTGATTGCGTGAAGCAAAGGTATTTCCAACGTTAGCTATCAATGCGACCGTTCCGCTATTTGCATTTCACCAAGAAGTTCACTGTAATGGACAAGAGCATGATACTGCTTAACACATTTTTTATCGCGATGGAATGAACATTCGAAATCCTTTGTCATTCTAAAAGTAACATGCTAATGTTGAAAGTTAACGCTGTTGTAAGAACCGTAATATTATAGCACATACCAGATTTGTTTATCCTGACTGGTCAGAACTCGACGTTCTTTAATTCCCGATAGCGCTGTGGCACGGTGTCTAGCCTAAACAACACGGTCATGTAGACCATTCCACCACACTCCCGTCTTGAGCCACTTGAATTAATCATTTGCTCTTATCTATTATGAAATTTTACCACGGAAAGTTATAAAGTAGACGAAAATGGGTTTATTCCGGGAAAACTATGTGTACTCGGTAATATTACTAAGATATTTGAGGCCCATGAAAAGAAATTAATTATTTTGCATGCCCAAAACTGTCAAACTATGGACTTGCCCCATGCATGTACATTTCATCAACATCTGGTATTTTGTCATCTGACTATTATTGGAGCAACACATCTTACTTAGTACGATGGGCGATAGTTGACTTGTAATCCTGGATTAAATCGTTGATTGTTACTCCATTTCGTCCAGTCACTTCATCTGGATTTTAAATCCGTTCTTCGATATCACACTTAGACTCGTGCTATCCACTCTTGTTATATCAGATGTGTTTTACGGCAGTAAACAGTTACGTATTTCTTCATAACTTTGATTCAAGAATACGTCTCCAACTCTTCTCTTAACTACAACCGATTTTCGAATGAAGGAATGTAAGCCAAATGTATTTACGCGTCACAAAATGGAACAGTTTTATTACTCCCGAGCCTCTTACACAAGTGCCAATATGTCTGATAATAAGGTCGGATAAGTGAAAAGTTGTCAGGTGTTTTATTTGAAAAACGTAGCTAAGACCTTGAAAGTACTCGGAAAATGGTCTATGGGAATTTGTATTTTTGCTGTACCTTCCACGTTTGGCCGTTTGGTTTGGGTGCTCGTATGCCCCAACTCCTAATTCCCCGAAATAAATCGTATCAATCGTAGAAATACTTCTAGTCACCCTAGCAGACAATTTTCTCGGACTAAAGTTTTGAATGAAAGTTTAAATTGAATTTTAAATTGAATTCAAACAGAAATTTTACATCCAAATTTAATTTTTCAATTTCAAATTCAAATTTAAATATAAAATTTCAATTTAAAATTCAAATTTCAATATCAACATTCAAATGTCAAATTCGAATTCAAAATTAATTGAAATTCCAAATTTAAATTTAATTTTTTTTAATTTCCAGCTAGAATGACAAGTTTATTTGGATAATGTCTAGAAAATAATGTAATTCTCCTCAAATCAGCCTGGGTTAGGATTTCATGTAACCTGATGTATTGTTCAGTAAACACCTTTCTTTGAATAATAGTGTCGGCTCCTTTTCACAATACAATTCTTTGACAGTGAAATTAACGCCGTGCTGCATGAACTCCATGGCCTGTCTTGGATTTATAACTTGGCATGAGTGGTCTAAACTGTCGGATCATATTAAATACTCTCATTCGCTCACATCACTATGCCTTTTAGTGCACGAACAACATGTTCGTATGCAAGCGTCTTATATTTCATTTAACCCTACCAGGACTGGAGAGAGTCATGGCCCCCTACCAAACTGTCTGTGCTATCTTCGGAACTATGAAACATTGAGAGCTGCCACTCAGTGACTTTATGATATAGCTTATCATATTGGGGTCATTCTAAGTCTATATTTGGATACTCCCCCGGACAGAGGATCATGGGTAAATTCAAAATGACGTCCATTTCGTCATTTTTCTTTCAAATTTCTGCTTTTCCGTGACAAAAAAAATGGGCAAAAACTATTTTACTTCACATCAGATTAATATTTACTAATTTATCATGCACTGTTTGCAGTGAAATGGCCCCTCTCCAGGCCTGGACAGGTCCCAAACAGCCCAGGGCTGATGGGGTTAACAGCTTCAGATTTCCTTTATAATTCAAGTAAGAAACGGCATAGTTCTATGGCAGCTAGACTGTTACATTCACGTTTGAAATCAAGAAGAAGCATGCGCTGTTTGGAGAATGTTGGGATCTAATCTACCAATCCATATTCATGAGGGTCGATATATTTTTAATGGCGACAGTGCGATTGGACGGTTCCAAGGAATCTCAATATCAATTCGTCATTTGCAAGTGCGGTCAGTAATCCGAATCGCTACCCTACGGACCAAAATTATTTCTTAATTCTCCTGCTTACAAACATGCATTTAGGGAACCTAAATCTATTCGCATTCCTCGAACATCACCTGCCTCGAACTGACATATGGGGATATCACACCCCGTATCATGCACTATCTGTTTTCTGTGACATAAGGGCAGCAACTCGATCAGACAATTTGTAACTTTGGAAACGGACCCTACCAATCCATACATAGATTTAATTATGGAGGCCATAATTTTCCCGTCTACAATGATTAAAAAGTGAAATACTATACAATTATTGCATGTTATAGTGTGGGACATAACGATTTGTCAGCTCTCGACAAGCGATGTACAAATCGCGCTGCGCGCTCGTTGTACATCACTTGTCGAGAGCTGACAAATCGTGATGTCCCACTCTATAACATGCAATAGTTGTTTTATTATATCGAATGTCATACTTGAATAAAATGGGACTTTATAATTATGTGAATGAGGATGGTACGGTGAAATAAGCCTTTCGTGTTCAACACTCCGCGACCGTTGTTGGTTTCAAAAAGCCGCCACGGTGTCAAGATCAACTGTTCGACCTCGGCTTGTTTGTCGACTCAATCGCATAATTTGGAAGAGTAACGTTCTCGGTGATCTTACGTACCTTTTGAAAAGATGCCAAATTTATTTCAGTCAATTACCAAATCACATTCACTAATTTCTATCACCAACGGGCCGATCGTATACACATCAGACCGACATACACACATCAATCTTCGTTTCGGGGAGTATGTTGGCGCGCGCACTATGGGAGGCAACTCTTAGTCCGACAGATGTCGCCGTGGAATAAATGTCATGTTCAACGCTCTGCCGTGGTACATGACATTTATTCAACGGTAGGGCAAGATAAGACTGCATCATCACTGAACATCACGATTTGTAGAATGACACGTGACAGGCTGTCAACCAATGAAAACATTACGAATTTACATGAGGTATAATAAAATCATGTGTTGATTATATGTGAATGGATCGATGAATTAAACATCAACTCAAGCTTCAGGACAAATGGCGCCTGCACAATCTAACCGCATGACGTTCTACCTGGAGGAAAAGAACTAACATTGGCATCAAGCCAAGTCAGCTAGATTAGTTTCTTGTGATTGAAGACATATGTGTTGAAGTTTTGTTTTTCATAAATTGAAATCTCGTATGGGTCACATCACTCTCAACTGCTTAATGACTGCTTAATATTAATTATTAAATTTAATATTACTTATTTAATATTAAATATTAAACTGCTTTCATCCTCTTCCTCCTGGAAGGCCAGCAATGCCCGAGTTGAATTAATTAAGTTTAATCAATTATTAAACTTAATATTAATTATTTGATATTAAATATTAAACTGCTTAATATTAATTCAGTTAAACCTGTAATCGCCGACACAGTCAACGAACACTACATATCGGGAGTTATCACACAACCAAATTTCCTTTTCCTCAGCTTAGACGATCAACTATTTTTCGAATTGCTGGAATTTTATATAGTCCACTACATTACCCATTTCAAAAGGAAAAATGAATGTAGAGAAAAATGCGAGAGAGAACTCGAAAAAGAAATACCACAATTGAAACGAGAGATGGTCATAAGAGAACCCCCGCTATGCTCATTTCGAAATATAGGAAAAGAAAAATACAGAACTGGAATCCTTACGTCTTTTAAGAATAGAAGAAACCATCGGGCAAATTGAACAAAGAATTTTGTCCTTTTTTTTAATTTCATTGTCAACAACATTTCGGAACTTCCCGCAAAGAACGAAAATGTGGTAACAACCTCATGGGAAATATTGACTGAAATAACGGATTTCTATGGGAATCAATATATATAGATTCTGTCTAAAACAATTTAATCCTAAAACATATATTTCAATGCCAATGAACAACTGTCGTGCGAAGACACTATTTCTGCTGCTGAATGTTTCTCGAAATTGTGAAGTAAGAAAAAGGGAAAATCTCCAAGATCCGATGGTTTCTCAGCCGAATTTTATAAACATCGGGACAAACAGGACGGATGTCTATTAACCAAGTTTGCACAAAAGGCTCACTCTCCGACTTCCAGAAACAGAGAGTGATACGTTGCAACCCCTAAGACATCGTTAAAAATCGGTGTCCTATATCCCCCCTAAATGTCGGCGATAATATAGCTCCTTCCTGCATTGCAAATCGAATGATAAAAATATCATAAGTGATGCGCAAAAAGGTTTAATAAAAGACAAGTTTACAGGAGAAATCACCACATTCATTTATGACATTATGCAATATACAGCAGAAAATGAAATACCGAAGTTACTATTCCTAATTGACTTTGAAAAAGCATTTGACATCGTGGACTGGAATTTTCTGCACTATGCGCTGCGGTCTATCGGCTTCGGTGAGACGCTTTGTGGTTGTATTAAGCTATTTCAATACTAATGAAAAAGCTGCGTAATAAATAAAGGTTTTATATCCCTTTCTTCAAACTTGTCGACAGGGTGACCCTGTTTCTCTTTATCTATTGATACTAGTTCCTGAACTCTTAACCATGGCAATGAAAAGGATAAACTCAAAGGTCCTACGTATGCGGATGCTACCACACTGCAGCTGGATGGCTCAACGGTACCCTTGCGCCCAGCTGTCGGTCTCCTGGGAGAATTTTTCTACTTTTTGGGGTCTCGGATTGAATGTTGACAAATGGACAATGAATTAGTAGCTAAAAAGGTAACACTGTTAAACTCTTTCTTCACTTTCGAATTAACTGGGGTCCAAGTTTCCGTTTATTGGGAATACAATTAAACCAGATCAGGTAAGATACCCCATTTAAATTACCTCTCAACACTATCACTAGAAAGTTATTGGGGTGTGGTGGAGACGTAATCTGCACCCAATTGAAAAAATAGCTGTGGTAAAAAACCTTGCCAGACCTTTACTAACACACATTCTTTTCTGCCCTAACGAATCCTTTTCAAAAAGATTTGGAAAAAATCTGCTTTTCTCTAATGGACGACGGCTGGATTATGAATGACGGACTAGACGCTTGTAATTTAGTTTATCTGGGGAGGAGGTCCAGACAGGATTAAAAGGAAAACTCTGATAAGCTCTCAGCCTAAACATGATTTACATATCGTCCTTCATGAACTCTATAAAAATTCAATCGGTTCCAGACAAATCTTATAAGCGATATAATTTCCCCTCTGCCATCCAAAATCTGGGACTTGAACTATCTTGTCTTACATTATCTATTAGAAAGTATTGCTGGAAAGACGTCAACTGGATGGTATGAATGTATAAATGTGAACATTTTGTAAATCAGCGAATAGCAAGTGTCCTACTGTAGGGATTTTCTGCAGTATCTGAAAGGAAAGTTGTTCGTAAGTGGAATGATCCTGGAATAGAAACTGTGAAAGATTTGGTAACATAACTACGATCATATAGCCCTTCAAGAATTTAATGTCAAATACTTAATAGAACAAAAGGAATTCGTACTATGCCATGCTTTCCAAATGACAGATGATCCTTGGTCAAAATTATACAAGAGCCGGTACGATGGATAAGAATGTCCCGGTGACTAGTGTCCCTTTTCATATCCTTTTCTATTGCAACCAAGGACGGACACTTGTCCCTAATGTGGAGAAAATGTGGGGACAGACACTCGAAGTCACCGGACATTCTTAGCCCCCACACGGGTTCTAATCAGCCGAACGAAATGACAAAACAAACTTAATCATCTTGGCTTCAAATAATGAAGAATGAAAATTTATCTATCAAAATGTATCACATAAGTTTCAATTCTTTCAATATCAAATTACCACAATTTTTAGGAAAAAAAATTACACGTGTAATAATGTGGAAAAAAGTCAGTCTGAATGTAGTTTCTGTGACAAAGAACGAGAAACCATAATTCCTCTGTTTTTGAACTGTGTTCATTCCAAGGAGCTGTGGGCTCGTTTCCAAGTTTGGCTTATCGAATCAAATATCTACAAATATTTGAACTTACCCCCAGAATTCGTTCTACTGCGCTACAAAACGAAAATATACTCCTAATAATACTATATATGTTGAATATTACGGTTTTTACAACAGCGTTAACTTTCAACATTAGCGTATTACTTTTAGAATGACAGAAGCGTTGTCTTTTGCTGTCGAATGTTTAGTCCCATCCAAGTCATGTTCATTTCCACTGCATTCGTCTATGGTGTTGGCAAGACAATGAAACACTTAAATCAGCCTGTACGGCATGTAGTGCGACGTCAAATTTACCTCAGCTGCCTTTTCAAAGACTGAGTGTATGACGGTATGATTGTTGTGTGTCAAGCCGCAATCAGATTGCTCAAAAGCAAATTTACTCTAAGTTTAGTGTTGTTAATTGTTGCGATTTGTAGCATTCTGTTGTGTTTGAAAATACATTGCAGTGTGAAACGGGAACGGAGCAATGCTGGATTATTAAGTCTGTGCTGCCTTGAAATGAGCATTCGATGATGTGTCTAAAAGTCAATGGCTATCGTTGAAAGACCACACTCAACTACGAAACGTAATGTTGCGAATATTTTGTGTTACATGCAGTATCGTAGACGAATTATTTAAAATCGGTTGTTCGTCTTTCCAAACCAAAACACCAGTCATATAATAATTTTGCGTCGTTTACTCATCAATTAGTATAGCGACCTCAATAGATCATGATAAATGGCAAAAAGGATAATCTTTTGCAGTTTGAAACAACAACAACCAATATTTTTTTATCCCAAGTATAGAAACTATTTATATCTACACATTATATACCGGCTTGCTGAAACCAATGTTCCATGACCTAACCATACTATGACATTGAATTGTATTTATCACTAAATGTCATGGATGAGTACAACTTTCCAGTATCACCTCTCCTTCCAATTGATAAGTATATTATATATGCCCTTGGTATATTTAATATTGAATAAGCTATCCTCATTACATGGTGAATATACAAGACATCTCCTCTAATTTGCACATTTTCAAACCGAGATGCATTAATTAGTTGATTTTAGAAAGGAAAGCCGTTAACGTTATCGGTGATTCAAGTCAACAAGAGCTGATCGAACAGTTGTTCATTGCAATTTTTCACATGGCGAGGAGGCCAGAGAAGGAAATGGATCTTTAAAACAGCGCCTTTCTGTCCGAATCGCTATATAACACCACATCGACTGTAGTCTTCATACGAAACACGGTCTGTCTCTACATTTCGTGAAACATGCAGACTCACACACCCATAAAGGGAAGCATGTGTTTTTCTACCCACAATCTCTTGAAGCAAAGGAACTTTCTAAGATTAGCTATGCGACCGTTCCGCTATGTGCATTGCACCAAGTTCACTGTAATAGACAAGAGCAGAATACTGCCGAACAATTTTTTTTTGCGATAGAATGAACATTCCAAATGCTTTGTCATTCTAAAAGTGATGTGCTAATGTTGAAAGTTAACGTTGTTGTAAGAACCGTAATAAATTCTGTTCATACATCTACATAGGAGTCGGAGGAATGCACCATCTCTTGAGTCACCTGAGATACAACACATATCACGAATCGTTAGATTCTTGTATGTGCTTTAGAATAGGTTAACCAGTAGACTATTCTGTGAAGTCATGTGACGCAGTCAGTATGTTGGCACCTCTTCCCACTTCCCTTGTATGTGTTGTAATTGAACAGCAACCACTCTCTCTCTCTCTCATAAAT
Organism: Hanleya hanleyi; assembly: GCA_036873755.1. Classification (NCBI taxonomy): domain Eukaryota; kingdom Metazoa; phylum Mollusca; class Polyplacophora; order Lepidopleurida; family Hanleyidae; genus Hanleya; species Hanleya hanleyi. Next base: position 18,414 of record JAVTVY010028356.1, read on the forward strand.
TGGCACGTCTCTGATGATATTCATCTATTCTGATATTGTTATTTCTTATATATGTATCTGATGTGCCATTTATATCATGTAAAGTGGCTGTTGTACACAGCCATGTTTCCAAATGAGCCAACTGATAAGTAGGAATCAACTTGATATAGGCAACATGGAAGTATTGATATAACAAGAGCTATTGCGTTGTATGTATATCCCAATCTTATATGATTTTCAAATACGTCAATATATTAAATGAATGAAACAGTATCGAGTGTAATATATGAATGTGTATGGAAATTTAATAATACGCGTAGTTATTTGTAGCCTGTCACATATGCAAATATTAGCTGTTCTTTTTACCTGCGGCACGCAGGTCTACGGGAGGCTCACGTTGTTGTTGTTGTTGTTCTTGTTCTTCTTGTGACTTTTTGAAATGCGCATGCGCTAAGAGAGTATGATGTTTGCCACACTTTTCTTTTCAACCTACGATCTCACATGATAACCCTGTCTTCGGGCACGTTTGAATTCATTTGCAACTATATTCGGTTGAATGAATTATTGCTTCGTTGATTTCCGTTCAGACTTCAATTCTACGTAGGAAACTTCAGTCGCTGCTATCGATCGACACATCAGTCATTGTCTTCAGATATTACCATTTTCACTGAACAGTATGTACATGTATATACACTTTAAGATCCTTGAATTGCGTATATACCAAGGAAGGTGAGCCGCAACCTTGTCAGTGGTTCGACTAATTTGCATACAGTCATAGGCGACTGTCTTAGTAAGTACAAAATAAGTTCACTATTTCTAGTAATCATTTTATCTACCCATTCTAGATAATTCACAAATTGGTGAAGAAGTAGACTATCAACGCATTGTCATTATGATTAACATTGAATAATACTTGGTATCAAATTATAGATCATGCATCATAAAAACAAACGCAACAATTACGTTTCAGAAATATAGAACAACTAACCAACTTTCGCCGTATAAAGATGTTTAACTTATAGAAATGATGATTTGGTCTGATGTTTAACTTTACCCCCCAAGTAATTCGCATATATGGAAATATGTTTTGAAAGGAAGAATAATTTAACCCTCTGTGGGAATCGGAACAATGACCCTCCAATCGCTGGAGTTGCACTTACTGTCGAAACCGACTCATTGATAATACTCAAAACTGACTTTATGCGCAACTGCTTTCACAATACAGATATCACTATTTTGCATTTAATGAGTTAGACAACCCTGTGCGGGAACAATACCCTCATAGTTGTGCAGTTTATTGTGCACTTTCGGTTACAAGCATGAAATTTGGCACATAGCTATTTTGAATGATCCTCTTTCGGAACACAGCCTCTCTATCCTCATTCTCGCAAGCCAGGGCCTTGCTTCCCTGGTATTGATGTTCCCGTCATCTTCGGCACTCCGAATCCCTTTAGATTCACTCCCGTAAATTCAATACTTATGTGTATCAGCAGACAATGGGCAGAAACATAGTGCATTTGACATCATTCTCTCAAGTCAGAGCCCATTTCTGCTAGAATTTACTGGTTTTACACTTCATAATTTACCTACTTTGTCAATCAGTTTTACGAATGGAATTACGTCATATATTAGCAGATACTGGCCATAAAAGCTATTTACTTGACCTCGTTGTCAAAAGCTAGTGCCTTGATTTCCTTGAGGGGTTTTTGAGACTGATTCCGATACATAGATACCTTTCATATTGACTTTAACTTGACAGTCATTTTCGTGAATGCAATAATTTGATGTACCGAAATATAATAATGAGAATTCGACATCATTCTCTTCACACACACACCTTGTTTAGTGAACTAGCCCTGAAATTTCGCACTTAAATCACTTTCGGGATGACTTAGTGACAAACCTATTCGCGAATTGAGTATACGGAGGTATAGATACTGTCTAGAAATGTTTCTTATTTGCAGAATTTGATTTTTTTTTTAAATTAATAAAATTAGCAACCGTCGAAAAGGCTTGGCCGAACATGTCAGATGAGATGATATTTCCTAAGAATGAAATAGTTAATGATTTATATAGAAGAAACAAACCATGTGTTGGTATTGACTTGCTGCATGCAAAAGAGTGTCAAGGTATTTAGTTTGCATATGATAATACACGTAAATGCATAAACTTAATTAATTATTCTAATCGAATATCAAGACTGTCACAGGCCTCAATTTGAATAGTGAAAAGTGTCATTATGCCTCTTGGACAGTTCGATAAAGCCTTCAACCCCATTCCATAGTTTCATAGATCAAAGTGATAGACCTGATACTAAATTCATTGAAAATTAACTTTGAAGGAAATATAAATTTTCCATTTTGTTCGGCAAATTAAGCGAGAAGGGAGACTGAAGAGCGTAGATGTCTAAATCCTTGAAATTTATTTGGATTTCCAAATATTTGAAAGCCTTTTTGATTTGCAAAAATCAATGGCTGGACCGAAACTTGGCATATACGATACTTGTACCAAGACATTGCCAAAGCGATCATTGTGGCTTCATCTGTCAATTCAGTATAGACGGTACGGACCATTCAAAATCGCTGGATTTTGAACGGGGAAAGTGAATATATATATATATATAGTATCAGACCTATTACGACAATTCCTACAATTGTGGGATAGAAGTTGAAATTTATTCCCTTGCAATGAAAACACTGGCAGATGGCGCTTTTTCTACAATTACCACTACCTCCGCTGACATGCCTTTCACTGTATTATTGCCACTGCCGCAGGTTTTGACTACAATGTAGTCATTTCTCACTTGTTATTAATATATACATGTATATTTATTTTTTTCAACCATAAAACTCTTTCATCAAGTGGACGATGTATTGAGTAGCATGTAATGACGTGGCCAATACCTGAATACACGCCCAATGATTTCACCCAGGGGTTACCGATAGAAAAACATAAACAAAGAAATACATCTAAAGAGCTTCCGTCCAATTCGAACATTGTCATCAAAGCCTCTGATAAATGCAAAGCCTTAGTGGTAGTGGATAGGTACAAGGAGACAATTTTGGGAACGATAAAGCCACTTACAAAGAGATCGGAACAATATACACACAAACAAATTATAACAGATCTCCGCGATCTTCTTCGGAAGAACAAGATTATTCTGACCAAAAAGAAAATTGAATTTCTGACTAAATTAGAGTACAAAACTAGCATTTTCATGGTCTCCCTAAAATTCACACGTCGGTAGAAATAAACAAAAGCTATTTAAGAGCAAAGGTCCGAATACATTGTGCTCCGCAGGTCCCTGAATATCAAAATCAGTCCCATTATCGCTAGTCCCTTGTCCCTTTCGCAGAGGAATAGCCATTTAACTGATATCTTGCTGGAACATTTTTTTAAGCACATTAAATCTATGTAAGGGATTATTTGGATCTTTTGAATCACTTGATGAGTGAAGTGAGCAATGATTCTAAAATGGCCACTTTCGACGTTCGCAGCCTTTAAAGTGAATATGATATGGCATGGCATGATTTGGTATTATAAGCTATTCACTACTGCCTCGTCCAATATCGTGAATACATCGTACATCGTTCATTATTGTTTAAATCTACCTGACCGAGAGGGGGGAGGGTACTTTTGATGAAGTTTTTGCGAAGAAAGAACAAAAATAAAAAATTCGAAAATTCTGATCAAAAAATGGTCCAAAAATGCTCTTTTTAAAAATGACGTCATAGTGAGATCATCATGGAGGACATCTTGGATTTTTTTTCTTCGGAAGAAATTCAATTTTCATGATTGATTTGTGATGTAATTTTGTTGTTAGATATTTGATCTTTGATACGGATTTATGTTGTTCGTCGCTATATAGCTGTAATATTGCTGAACGCGACGTTAAATAAAGTTCTCCCTCTCGAATTATATGTTAACAAGGTGAGGAATGGGCGCTTAACCCTATCTGGCCTGGGCTTTTTGGGACCTGTCTAGTCCTGCCCCCCCCCCCCATCCCTCCTAATTATTTTTCTTACCCTTTGAGCTAGGGGGCTGAAGCTTACCACACTATACCCTTGCGTCAAGCTCTACCAGGCCGCTTTGATGACGTCACAGTGACCTCATTTTCAAAAATGGCATTTTTTATTCGAGTTTTCGGTCAGATTTTTCGAATTATGTATTTATGCAAATTCTCCACAGAAACTACATGATAAATTAGTAAATATTAATCTGATGTGAAACAAAATAGTTTTCGCCCAGTTTTCATCGCGGAAAAGCAGAAATTTTGAAGAAAAATGACGAAAACATAACTTTTCTGTTGACATGGCCGCCATGTTGAATTTACCCATGATCCTCTGCCCGGTGATTATGCAGATAGCGTCAAAATGACTCTATTATGATAAACGATAAAGTCAGGGAGGGTCAGCTCTCAATTTTTTGTCGTTCCCGAGATAGCGCAGAAACTTTGGTTGGGGGTCATTTTGCCCCTCCCCCCCACCTCCCCCGCCCACCCCTCCCTAGGCCAGGTAGGGTTAAACGACGACGGGCATTAGGGACTCCTTCAATTCACTATTCACCCCGAATTCACTATGGGTCGTTTCACTAGTGCCAGGATGCATACTCGGGATTGTTGTAGCGGCCATATTTGTCGTGGTCCCCCACCCCAGCTCCCATATTTGATATCCATTACCAGATAACATGATACATGTTGTATTGATTGTGAATGGAATTGCCACCAGAACCATGTTTGGTACACATATCGCGGTGAAAACTAATACTAGTCAAAATCGATACGTAAAACAGTAGCAAGTTCACTTTTAATCATATCATACCAATCCAGCAGTTCGACTGAAATATTTATATTCGCTTTACATTGATCGAATCCGAGTGACATGTGGATTAATGAGATAATAGCTCATAAATACGAGTGGAGTATGCCACCAAATAAATAAGCGTAGTCTATCTCGTAAATTAATCATGTGTAAATTCAAGACGGCGATAATGTCCCCGAGGCTCGCCTCCTGTACAGAACTTTTGGTCTTTGATATATGTTGTGATGCTGGGTCAACATCGGGCTTTACAGACTAGTCTTTTGTATTAAATGCCGTCATTTTCATCTGACAACGATTACAGCTCACCAATCCCCAGTGTGCGATTTGTCAGAGTATTTCCATCAAAGCTCTCTTGGTTTGTATCTAATGCCGCTTATGCCGTTGCTATGGGCCGTGTGGTCATATAATCCAAGTTGCCACATAAACAGGTACAATAAAAGCGTACCTGAGATACAACACGTATCACGAATCGTTAGATTCTTGGTATGTGTAACCGGAAGACAAAACTGTGAAGTCATGTCGCTCTGTCAGTACGCCGGCACCTCTTCCCACTTCCCTTTTTTTAATATATGTGTTGTAATGTGGTGTAAAAGAAAAGTGGTGTTTTCGTCATATCTATTCATAATTCCTGTTTTCTGCGAGGAAAAATGGAATAAACTATTCTATTTCACATCAGATTATTATTTACTAATTTACCACGATTTATCGTTATAAATTATCGAAAATCTGACAGAAAAATCTACCAACATGAAGTTTTATAAATGACGTCATCAAAGCGGCCATCTTGGATTTTTTTATATTTTCTGGTAGAGCTTGACCCAAGGGTATAGTGTGGTAAGTTTCTTCTCCCTAGCTAAAGGGGTAACAAAACTATTGAGGGGGCGAGACGCCACCCTCAGTCCTGAACAGGTCCCGAAAAGTTCTGACCAGGTAGAGTTAAGGCCTTTCAGATAGCCTCAATCTCGTAAAGTTAATTTGAGTTCGACGAGTCGTTGATCATCGGACAACAACACGCGAAAGCATCTGCGGTATAAATTTACAAAAATTACAATGTCATGCTATGACATATGGACAGACCGACGGATGCTCGCGTGGGCGACGCTGACGACGACAATACTTCTTTAACATTTGTCTATTTCTATAATTAACGGACCTACGTAGGAGTCTTAAATCGTGCATCAATTGTATGTTTAATTATGGAGGAAATGGATAAATAAATTGATTTTCTGGCAGAAAGGGGCGGGGTTTTTTTTAATTGTCGTTGCCGCATGACATAGAAACATATTTCCGAGACAGGCAGTGAGTATTATTTGTTGATGCACTCGGTCGCGGACTCTGATATGTGGTTTGTCCAAAGTAAATTCAATAACATTAATCACGGATTGGAATCATTGTTCATGTTCCGGTTTAAAGAAACAACACTATTCAAATAATTAAATGAAAACACTGAGCGTTCAGTCAGTTATACGTATACCACATCGACGGTCGGTGCATTTTGTGACCATTGATGGGCTGAGGTTTTCTATTTGTGTGACATGGGCCAAGGGCGTTCTGGTTGTCAGCTATATCTGGCGAGGGCCTATGGATGCACAATCTCATTCCCGTTTTCCTCCCGGATTTAGTACTCTAAAATTTCATCAAATTGTCCTATTTCTCTCACATTTCACCGAGATAACTTAGGGTCACGCCGACGTCGCGTAACAAAATTGAGGTCAATAGGTCAAAGATCAAAAGTCACTGTGACCTAAAAAAACAGGAAATCATCGAAATTAATTTGTTCGAGTGAATACATCAGAGAGAGACGATAAGACAGGTGCTGAAATTATCAATGGTAAAATAGGACAACGTTCAACGATGTCCCCAACACAAAAGAAAATTATTGAAAACACTGCCTGTGCTTTACTTCAGTTCAATAATGTGGAGCTCTCCAGCTTAGGACACCATGGTTTGTACCATGTTTAAAAGTGCCAAACAAATTAGGCTCTCTGACAATTCATTGTGATCACCAGTGCCTGTAGAGCCTAATTTTCAAAATTCGAAATTCAAAATCTTTTGTAGTTTTTGTTAGGTTTTTGTTAGGGTTAGGATTTTGCTAGGGTATGTTTGCTTGGATCATCGTCGCCGTGTGACCAATAAGGTTAAGTGCGACGTTAAACTTCAAACAATCAACCAATCAATGATGTGGATCAAAGGCCAAGTCCACGGGGATAAAAAAGTAACAATCAAGAAACTATTGAAAATCACGTTTTTGTGAGTGAATACATTAGTGGGAAGGTACCAGTACCGAGATTGAGGTCAAAAGTTCAACGATCAACGTTACTGATCACCAACAACTAATTGTAACACGCAAGACTCATAGATTTCGGTTTAGTAACGTAGCCCATAGTGCCAATTAGACTCTTGGTATGTCCGTAGTAGATCAATAGTATGTAACATTGTTTTCGGTAAATACCCATAAGTCGATGAAAACAAACACAGTTTTTCGATTACAAATATAGCACTATTTCTGGAAGTAAGTAGAGTGCATGTCATCTCCTATAATTACTCAAACTATTTTTGCTTTTAGGTTTGCTTTGAAGCCATTGTGGATATACTTGCAGACAGTGAAAGGGTACATTTCTGGCCGATTGCATGCCGATAATTGCCTGTGTTTCACATTGGGTATAGAAACTAAGAGCTCGTGCTAATGGAAAAACTGGGATTTAATGAGATTAAATGAGGGATTCTGACCGATTGGACAAGCTTTCAGCTCTCCATATTGTTATTGTTACTCTAATCTTGGTATGTCTTTCCGTATATCCACTGACTGGTATACAACAATAGGGGGATAAAGATCGCGCTTTCAACGTCAGTGATACTGATAATTATTGACAAGCCATAGGACGGTATCATAGCTTAAAAAATGCACTCTGTGGAGACTACTAACAAGAGCGAAAATCGACTTAAAATACTCCCGCATATTCAACCAGATGTTGAATTTGTACAGCAACAATTAGCATTGCCTTGTTTGGGAATTCAGTGACTCTTGACCTTTTGCCCTAAAAATCAACAGGGTGTCTCTTCTCATCTCCTCTCTTGTTAAGGTACATCCAATGCACAGCCTTGAAATTGAGAAATCACATTGCAATATGAATAGTTTTCTTGTTTACCATGGCTTGGTGGTATAAATGAAATCTGGTCACAGTCAAAATCCGCGATTTGGAGTCATAGCACAGAGTCAAGATCTTCAACTATTTACTGATGTTTGACCTCAATGACCTTGACCTCTATTTTGGCACTCAAAACATCTCCCATAAACTATCCACTTACACAAAACTGTGATTTTTAATGAAAACCTAATTTCGGGGCCGTAATGACGTGGACAGTGGATCTCGACATCAATTTTGGTGTGGATCTTGACATCAATTCTGGTACATGGCAGATCGTCTGCCCATAATGTATCTACAGACACAAACAAATGTGATTTTTTATGAATGACCTTGACGATGTCTTAAACATTATTTTTGGTATATCATATATCGTTTCCCCTTCACGTATCCATGCACTAACACAAACATATTGAATTTTAATGATTTCCAAATGTTTGTACGTAGTACATCATCTTCCCCTAATATATATGTAAGCATATGTGATGTGATGATTTATTGATTTCCGGATGTCCATGTCACGGTGGCCTAGACCTGTTTAAACTGATCTGCCATCATACCTCCCGAGCTAGCGTATCTAATTCCGCTTAAGCCGGTGATAGGGGCCGTGTGGATACTTCATAGTCTCCACATGAACAACTGCAATAAAAACGCGGCTGAGATACTAAGGCTACGTCCGAGAATCCACCGTATTCTCGGGTCTGAATGCTAGATGCCGAGGGATGCTTTCCTGTATAGTCATATGTTTGCTTTTCAGTCACCAGATGTCGTCATTTCCCCCACCCCTTCCATATCGCTCCAATTTTGATCGTGACATCAATTTTGGTAAGCCACACATCTGTTCCCCCTAATGTATCCACTCACAACAAATTAACGATTTCCAAAGATTTGCTGATGTTTACGCCATAGTGACGTTTGACCTCCGACCTCGACCACAACCGTGGTACGCGACGGATCGCCTTCACCTAAAGTATCCATTCACAAAAAAAATGAGACTGTAAATAGAAAATTGCAAAAGATAGAGACCGGACACGATGCGGACGGGAATCGCCATCTCATAGTACGTACGCTTTTAGTCGGGCGTATGAAAAGCTCTCGAGTTGGATTAACCTTTTAGCCACTTTCTCGCTTACCTTTGGAGCGTAGAAGCTTGAAACATGCAGTTTGGTTTGGAGTGATCGTGCAATAGTAGGAAATCCGGCGTCGAAGACTGAGCGGTGAGAAAGAAAACACTTCCGTCGTTCCTCGTTCGTTCCATGGAAATTCTGTTTCTGACAATTTCTAATCTATATTCCCTGCCTCATTCGTCTGCCAGGTAACCAGGTAACCTGACAAATGGCTGAAAGTGACATATATTTCGCGTCTTCGGAATATTCTGACTGGAGGTATGTACACGAAGATATGAAATGGTGTAATCGATGCTTTGCGTATTGCTTAGGATGAATAAATGCCAGAAAACACTTCACGCATTAGCTCGCTATGTTTTCAGCTGACAGACGTGCGTGTGTATAGCCGCTGGACTCCATCTGTGTCTAGCGATCAACTCGCCGGAAAATGGCGTTTTCTGAGAACGATAATTTCCCGTGGCGTAGACATCCAAAACAACTGTGCAGTTAACAAGTTGCCACAAACTCTAGGCGTACCATACGCGGTGGACGTACATCTACTGGCATCTCGACTGTTCATGCTTGCTGTTCATACATGGGATTGGAGAGCAGCCTTATTGTTTCTTTTCCAGAATTGTTTTGATGCCGAATGCGAAATCATGATTTATGCAGCTACATTTTCATTGAAATGAATATACTGGAATGCATATCAGATATATCCAATGTTAGTCACCGCCATCATCCCTGTGTCCTTTTGTTGGTTAATAATTTTACCGAGACTCATTAGATCTCACAATAATGTGTCATATTACAACCAAACTTCGAGCGATTGTTCGGGGCACGTTCCTGACCCGATTACATCAGACGGAGCCCTGGACACTTTTGCGGGCATCGATAAATATGGTTCTTGTGCCTCATTAGCTGTGATTGCCGTCATTGGACTCATTGGAAATACTCTGTGTTTCAAATTTTTGACATCCAGCAACTTGAAAAAGAAGTCTTATTCTATCTACTTCCGAGCACTGACCTTGGCAGACAGCCTCACTCTGATCAGCACTGGACTTCCGGTATTACTCGAATGGGCGTTCCATTCGGCCTGGAGAGAAAAGCTCGGTACCGACATTTGCATAATTTTTCATTTTGTGGTGGAATTCTCTGAAAACCTGTCTTGCATGCTGATACTCGCTGTAGCAACAGACCGCTTTATCGCAGTTGTGTACCCTCTGCGCAGGCGCAGTATGTGTACTGTGAAGCGAGCACTTTGGACGAGCAAGTGTCTTTCAGTTGTTGCTGTGTTTGTTGCAATTCCTGATCTAATACTTATGGAGCTTGGTTTGGAAAGCTTGGACTGCAAAGTTCAGAGAGAGAATTTATTAGATATCATCGAACAAGCTCGCTTTTTCGTCTTCAGTCTACTACTTCCAGTTATAGTAACGTTTGTCCTGAACATCAAAGTTCTTCTGGTTATCAGGAAATCCCAGAAAACCAGAACGAATTTATTGGACTGTTCTAAATTGTCCGGTCAACTCAGAATCACAGTTGCACTCGTCACCGTAACCATCGTGTCCGCCATTTTGTTTCTGCCCGTTATCGCTCTAGAAATTTGGGCGTACCTTTATCTCAGTTTGGATTATAATACTTCCGAAAAGAAAGACATGCTTGTGAACATGCTGTGTGCCTCTGAACTAATTTCTGTGATCAACATTTCCATTAATTTCTACCCGCTCATTTTCATCTCAAGTGCAAACTGTCTATCACTGTTCAGATGTCCACGGCGCAAACAGGTTAGGTATAGCCATACAGGTCCTCAGTTTCCGAATCTACGTTGACGTTTCAAAATTGTATCAAGTTACCAGATATGGAATTGGCTAATTTATGTAATCAACATTTCCATTAATTACTACCCGCTAATTTTTATCGCAAGGGGACAACGTCTATAAAATTGTAGGTACCGACGGCGACAACAGGGAAGGTATAGTCCTGCGGATGTTTTACCTCGACCTACAGTTCACGTTTCTAAAGGAAGCGGAAACAAGTTTCAAACTGTCCAAAGTTACCACATATGGAATAGATTGTTCCACGGGCTTAGAGAGAGGATATCTCTACAATTAACATGAGGTTATCAGAAAAGTGATTGTTAAAAATTCTTTGAATACTGGCATTATTCGGCCAATGCAGGGTAGTGATACAGGCGTCCCAGGTAGGTCACTAATGTTGCAGGATTATTAAAATACGCATAAGCGATCCATAAGTTTGCCATGTTTGAATGTCTTCATCAAAATGCTGTTCTCGTTTCTCTGGCACGGATGATAATCGTTCATGGCCTATAGAACTAAAGTGGACATACAATGTATGTTACAGAGACGAAAATGGCATCCAGCTGAAAACATGACGTCTATTGTTCTTTGTTCTCAACTGTATGATTCGTAGTCCAGTCAAGAATCGGAAGTATTATTTTGTCCACGAATAATATATTCATCGATAAGATTTGTTAAACATGTTTTTACAGAAAATATTTAAATATTCCCCTCTTATCATAGTCCGTCATGCAATATTCAGCTGTCGTCCACTAGAGAATTTCCTTGTCCATAATCCAAAGACCTACGTGTAATTGATATAACGTCATTAGCATCAAATTTAAAATAAAATCATAGTATGCATAAACGGACGTTAATTTCCTGCAAAAGGAAAGTGGTCAACAATTTCCAATGATGCCGGCAAGACATCATGATGCTCAAACATATATCAAATACGTATCTCTGATCAGTATTCTTAATCCATATGCTTTTAGTTGTAAGGTCGTTATCTAGAGAATGATGCATCTCAGTCACGCTTTCATTGTGTCTGCTCATATAAACACCATGAGTATCTTGAAGTACATGTATTCATACGGTCCCTAGCATCGAGTTAAGCAGCATTAGAAACAAGTTACGAAACGTATACGCCAAAATTCTTGCACGCTGCACTCGTATATATATCGCCAAATTTGAGAAACTTCGAGTAGAGACGCTTGGTGGCATAGCCCTGTTTTACAAATTTCTGTAATGATGTTTTGTGACGTTGATTAAAATCATCACATTTTACACAGAATTTAATACTACTATGGAAATATGTACACGCTTACATATACAATTGCTTACATCATTGATCCCCAGCTGAAAAAAAAATTCAATAAGTTATTGGAATTAAGACACCTCAAACCGCAACTCAAAGCCACACCCCTCAATAAGCAGACAATATTGTAAGATGAACAGGCTTGAATAGTAGCTATGAAAAAGAAAGACACAGGGTAAATATCAATTTATTTTAGTCTTAAATACTTTGCCTGTATGATTTCCAGAAGAAATAATTAGTTGTTAAAATATCAACATTAATTATGATGAGGAAAAGATACTAATCTTTTTTTTTTACCTTTAGTTTCACAAAGCTCAGTGACAATCTATAGATGGATTTATTGTTCTGATGTTACTCGGCCTGAAGCAACGAACTGTAAATGACACCCAGAAGCCCTTCGTCAACATTTCCGGGGACCTGTAGGCAGCACTATTTTTGCATCATTTCTCTCCAGTAGTGTTACCTACAAGATGTGTATAATCTTGAAGAGAAATGATTTCTTATTTCTAATTTGAATTCCTTGATTTATCCAACTACGACAAAGAACCATGCATATAATCTGGCAATCAGCTTAAAGTTATATTTAGTCTGCTTACCCCACCATAAATAATATAACCGACACAAAGATTCACATTTAAGTGACAATTTATAAGAAGGAAAAAAACTTAATAACGTTGACTATTTACAATGACTATGGTACACGGCTGACAAATGAAGTAATCAACTAAACTGCTTATCGACATTGGGCAACGTGTAGACTCCGGAGAAGGCTCAAAATAAATATGAGAGAAAACGACTAGTCGATAACATTGAGCCAACCCCGGAAGAAGTAACTAAATAAAACCTTACTTTTACGGCAAGCTTCCATCATCTGGCACAAGTAATTAGCGTATACAATTTACAACTAATATATACAATTACAGGTGAGTACAGATCAGCGCGTTCCCGGCTGCTGCACTGCAATCACTCATAGGTTAAAACAAACCGAGTGTGATCGGAGTTAATAAAGAGGGCAGGAAACTGCAGTATATAAAGTGAGATTTATTCCCTATCTTTGGAATATTCTAGCTGAAGGAATTTACAGGAAGATGTGCAGGGTTAAGTGATCAATTGCATATCGCCTATATGATGGTTAAATGAAAAGAAACATTCTGCATGCACAGGGCCAAGGATTTATTTCGTATAATGCCTCTATTCTAAAGACTGCCTTATAGATGACAGAAATACGTAGGCAGACAAGGAAACAGACTGTAATTTCAAAGTGGCGTTATGTGGAATGGTAATTAATTCGCATAGCGTACCTGTATCCTGCAGACATCCTAAAACGACTGAGCAAGTAGCAAGTTGCCAAAAACTCTCAACGTAAATCTGCATGCATCTTCTTCAAAGGTACAAGTTTACTGACATGGGTATATAGTCCAGCAGATATGTGAAATGATTGTGCACTTTGTGATAAAAGCATGAAATTTGGCAGGATGATAGATAAACACAAATGATTTATTTTTTGGAGGGGGAGTCCGGTTTGAAAATCCGTATTTGGCCGCCATCTTGGATTTCAAAATGGCCGCCATCAAATACCACAAAGTCGTATTTCTGCACTTCTGAGACGCATAGGAGGCCAATTTAAACGGATATACCCACATTTGCGTTCTCACGGAAGTTGATCAACACAGTTTTGTTGCATCAGAACTGATAGAATTCGAGATGGCGGTCATTTTCTTTTCAAAATGGCTGCCAAGAGTCGCTTATTTTCATTGTTATGTGACTTACGTGAACAGATACACAAACTTCCACTTCTGAGTGGCCTAAAATGGTTTGTGATGTCTTTGGACACTGAATGGTTACTTGTGGACAAGTGACACGTATGGTTAAGTTTCCACATAAACAACTGCAAGAAAAGTGCGGTTGATATACTACGGCTACATCATAGGATCTTCCATATTCTAAAGTCTGAAAGTAAGGTGCCAAGTTTTTCTGTAGACTGATATGGTAGATTTTCAGTCGCCAAACGTCAACTTTACCCACCTTTTACATATCTCTCCAACTCATCCACATAGCTGATATCTGGAATATGTCACATTTTGGGTATTTAACTAATACTCTACATTTGATTGACCTGACATGTCGCATCGTGTATTCACATCGGTGATGTCTGCAATATATGAAATTAGTGACGCTGGAGACTAATCTTCGTGACAGATGCAGAAAGCTGAGCATAATTCGAATAAATTAAGCTTGTCGCATGTATAGTTTCCCCAATATCGGTCTTCTTTTCGAAATAGAATATGATAATTTCTAAGGAGTCGAAATGGCTGCCATTCAATTTTCGTGTTAAGAATACTGATCAGCGATACGGATTTGATATTTTTGGAACATCATGATGTCTTGCCGGCATCATTGAAAACTGTTGACCGCTTCTCTCTTGCAGGAAACAAGCCTATGTTTATGTATACTATGATTGTATTTTTGAATTTGGTGCTAATACTGGAATATGGAATAGGTCTTTGGATTATGGACGCGGATATTCTCTAATGGACGACGGCTGGGTTATGAATGACGGACTAGACGCTTGTAATTCCACCCCACTCACTTGGAGAAGCCCCTCTTGAACAACCGAGAAAAAGCTACCCCCAAATGTGGCGGATCTGTACGGCGGATATCTCACCATGACTCCCTTCTTTGTGAGAATTCACTTCACTCTCATACTTTTCTGGATGATTTTTCCAAGACACCAAGTCGCATTCCAACCATCGTAAAGAAACACCAAGCTTGTTGACAAACCTAGTGTCTAGTCCGTCACTCAATATTCATCCCTCATCAATAATAGAATATTTTCGCCCATAATTCATACAACAGCATTAATAGCACCAAATTAAAAACAATCATACAATTCAAGCGCACGAAGAGAACATGTATTCTTCAGCGAGGTCAGCTGGAGCTTGGACTGCGACACTTCGCGGCAACTTGGCCTTTATGAGCCCGCTTGCTTTGAGTGATGAAGTCATACATGAAATTTCTCTAGATATGTTTCTTTGGGAACATTTGAGATTGATTATGACAATGGTTCCTATTTCATTAACTATTTTGGCAACATAAGCGTTTTTGGTTTTCTTGGTGTCCAGCGAATCGTTACTGTCTTCAGGAAAGGGTTTCCAATATTTCTCGAAGAATCCAAAAAGCAAATCATTTTAATATAGAACACTACTTGAATTTCCCTTTTCATCTACTCCGTATGCTTATAGATGATTCTGGATTGTATACTAGCCAGTTATCGTTATGATGCAGGAGTCCATAGCTGTTCAGGAGCTAGCTGGTTCAACACGAGTTTCCAACCAGGAGCAGGTTGTGAGAACAAAGCTTTGGAAATTAGAGTTGTGGTTTTGACAGTTATGTGTGCTCCAGAATAAGCAAGCGATAAATAGGTCAGAAAATATCTGTTTGGGGGAATTGCAAGTATTCGTCTCAGTTTGGAATTTCTGCAGTAGTGATTCTTTTTACGAATGTATCGGCATTGATGTCTAGCTTCAACACATATATTTTCACCAACAAGGATGAAATAAAAACTACGAGACACACTGTCAGGATCCTGTATCACTGTTGCTCAGAGCATACAAAGCAGTGCGAATTTTGTCGACTTTGTCAAAACGTATATAATGAGTCCCTGTGCATTCAGTGGGAGGCCACATTTTACAACTCATTAGTCCACTAAAGATGTTAAGAGGCAGAGGCACTAAGATTACTGAGAAAAAAATATGAGTCTTATCGAACCTATCATTAGCAAAGTCAATTACGGCATTTGTTTTCGCAAACATCTGGGTAGGGTGGCATGGCCCGTCCTTAAATTATGCGAGCCTTCTTGACCAGCGCCCAGCTACCCAGTGCAAAATGGCATCAGAACTTACTGTAAGGGCAACAGGACTTCCTGTGAGGGCAGCAGGACTTCCTCTACAGCCAACGGCACCACCGTCACCTTTTTCTTTTGTGTTCTATTCCCATTACTGGAAACTAGCATTGTGATTTGAGGATGACACAATGCTCATTGACAAGCCATTCAAATATGTAGTCATACCTGTATTTGGTATATATATTCTAGTGCAATATTCATAGATTAGGTTTGTCGTTGAAATCCCATGCCCGAATCAGCAATACAAGTGACGTAAACACCAGAACTAGTAGTTCAACCTGCAGTTTTGTATGCCAGTACTGGAAGTTTGGATTTCAATCACACTTTTGGCGACTCGGCTGGCAGGATAGGCAACCCGGGAACCAGCCTCATCCCCATTCAATGCTTCAAACTGTGACACGTTGTCCACAACATTATGAATATCCATCTCTACCATACAAATAATTTCGATCATTTAATTGTGGTCAACAAATATAACATGGATTACTGATATGAGCTTATTCCATTTCCGGAGTAAATGATAAATATGAATCTGGTAATGGAACTCAGCATAACATTCCTTCAACGATGAAGCAATGGTAGCACAGTCAACTGACATGTATTGCAAAATCAGTTCATCGCGTCGACAAAAAAATATGCCTAACCTATCACGGATCACGAATAATTGCTAACCCTAATAACTTCGAGGATAATCTCGGCATGTGATATGGTATTTCTATTGTAACTACAGTGATGAAGTCAGGATGTTTCAATAGAAATATATCCGTATATTTGATGAAAATTTATTTTATACTAATGTCGGGGAACCTTATATCATGAACTTTCAAAAAATTTGCAGCTGAAACTCCCTGAATGGTGGCATATCTTTAGAAAATTCTGGACATGCTTGCATAATCGTATAGGTTTGCAAGATATCACGGAAATACTTAACCATGGAGCATGACGGGGATCTCAAAAACTCCGTCATAGTAATCTGTTCTTGAAAGGCAAGGTTAAGGAATAGAGCTTGACCCAGACATATTGTGGTAAGTTTCAGCCGTTTAGCTCCAGGTGTAGGGAAAATATTTCGAGGACATCGCCTACCAAGACCAGACAGGGCTGGATCCAATATCGCCAAGGTAGAATCAACTGATATTGATCATGCCACTTCCCTTGGCTATATCTTGAAGAAGATGGAGGGATTATCAGATTTAGTTTTCTATTAGTGCTTTAGTATCCATGTGTATGATAATGGTGGTCGTCTCCGAATGCGCATTGTTTCACACAGGCGGGTGGTTGGATGGTTTCAGGTTCCTGTTGCTTCAATGCATTTTGCTGAGAAGCAGCAGGAACTTGATAATGTGATGTCCAGCACTGTAATATCACTTGTCTTTATTGCACCATGTAAGCGTCCTGTCTGTGTCTTGTGCGCTGTCCTCAGTGTTTTGTAGGGTGGATGGAGGGTGTCTAGTTCCATGCTGCTTCAAAGATTTCTTCTTTGAAGTAACAGGAACACAACTGGGCTGGGTGGTGCTTAGTTGGTTCGTCGTGATATAGCTGAAATATTGTTAAAAGCGACGTTAAATTCTATTCACTCACTCACTCGCTCCTTGTTTCACACAGAAGTCCCTTAACCAGTTTCCTCGGATAAAGCAATGTATAAACCAGTCTTGTATCAGATATACATTTAGGCTTCAATGTTCGCTGATGGCGAAAAGCTTTATATCCAAGGTGGTGTACTAATAGGGACTTTTAGGGAACGTGTCTAGTCCATGTACATGTATGACCTAATCATACTCAACTACTCAACCAAGTCCACTGTGCCGCGAGTTGCCGAAGGTCAAGCTAGGGTCGGCCTCGTTGAACAATGCTATTGTCTACGAGGTTACACAAAAATCTTTGTGTTACTGTTTCATCATACAAGTAGCAATGGGACTATTGATGTTTGTAGAGGTCTGGAAGAGCTCTCCACCGAAGGGAGTACGTAGAGTATAGCCCATCGAGAAACCTGCCGCTCTGGTCCGTCCCATTTGGACTTGGTTTCTTCTTCGTTCTTCAGGAGAAGCTTCTATAAGTTAGTTTGGATAGGGAACTTATACCAAAGATGAATGACAGCCAGTTTGGTATCTATTTTCAGAAGCCAGCGCATTCTATCAGTAGCAGCTGGTGTGGTTGCATGATAAACTGTAGATGCAGCAAGGTTAACCCACATTGTGCTGGGATTTCTCTCTCTAATATGACTAATTTTATATATTGCAGGTATCAACTACGTGAATGAGTGTTTACTGATGCCAAAACTTATTTTAAGTCACTCAAAAGTAGAATTTTGTCCACCGATTCACCTAAGTCACATAACCGTCGAAATAAGCGATTCTCGGCATCCATTTTGAAAAAAAATGGCCGCCATCTTGAAATCCAAGATGGTGGCCAACTACGGATTTTAAAGCCGGACTCCCCCTCTAAAAATGAATAATATGTGTTTCTCTGTCTCTATGCAAAGTTTCATGCTTTTATCACAAAGTGCACAATCGACCCATTTTTTGTTACATATCTGCCGGACTAATAACGAGCAATCGGCAATCGCCATGTTTCTGTTCCAAAAGACTTGTGTTGTAGAATGAGGAATCTAAGGCAAAACCATACATGTAGGAGGTAAAAGTATTTGGGAAAGGTATTGCGCCACTATTCTGAAATCTCTGACGTAGAATGTACATGTATGTGGATATTGAAAAACCCAAAATGTCTACGTCCGAGAATCCACCGTATTATCGGGTCTGAATGTGAGGTGCCGAGGGAAGCTTTCTTGTAGAGTCATATGGTTGCTTTTTGTCACCAGGCGTCGTCAATTTTTCCCACCTCTTGCATATCGCTCCAATACAATTCGTATGTAAATGATGTGCGGCTAAAAACAGGCATCGGTTTGGATCTTCGGCCATAAATAGATGTAAAATCTTTAACAAATACTCTGTAAAAGTATATATTTCTAAATGGGCACAGTCATGCCATTATTTTAGGAGACTAGTGAGCTTTTGAAATTGAAAAGGAAAGACGTGCAATCGTCCTTAAACCTTCTTCAACTTTTCTGAAAATCTCCGCAAAATGGATAAAAATGTGTCAAATTCCACCCACAATCCAGAGAAATCGTATGAAATGATTTTCTTTTTATGCATGTTGAGGTGTTTCCCGTCCAACAGATATTTTAAAATGTTGAAATAAACAGGGAGTCGACCTATTCATTTTTTGTAAAAGTTTATCGCCGGTCACGATTAACTCTGTAGTGGGGCGTAGCCGAGATCAACAAGCAATTGTTATATCCTCGCTTGGAGAAATGGTTACGTCCAGCACGATGATCCTATAGATATCAGTTAGTAGGAAGAGAAGAAGAATTACCATGCTGTCAAAAACGGGCGGCCTTCCTTATTATGAAATTAGGGAGGGGTCACTTTGTGCGAAATCGTGGCAAGTGTGGACTGCACCCTAACTATGCCAAAGTGATAATTTCTGATATTACTCAAAATTATAGGACAGATTGTTTTATAAAGCTTGTTTAATAATTATTAGGCCAGGTCTGGTGAATGCCACAGTCGCTCCAGGTAAGTCAGAAACATTGTACGATTATTACAATACACATATAAAGAGAGCCACAAGGTCCGTCATGTTTGATTTTGTCCATCGAGATGTCGTTATTGTTGCGATGACACGGGACTACGCCTGCTCCATAGAACTAACGTAGTCTGCCACAGAAGAAATATAGAGACGATAATAGCTGTCAAATGAAGACTCGAACATGACGAATATTATTCTTTGATCGGCTTTGTAATAATCATGTAATATATTACTGCCCCATACCAGGAGCGCCTCAAGGGTTATAATGGAATTGATAGAGATTACCAGTTCAACTGGAGGATTCATTGTCCCGTTAGGATTGAAAATGCGATCTTTTAGTGTCGACAGTTATGTTTATTGTATACACATATCATTTGCCATGAAAACCTCTTTACCACGAAATGGAAATTATGGGTTCGAAAAGTAAACATTGAAGCACGACTGCCTAATGCGGACTGGAGTATTCGAGTTTGTCCGAAGAATAAAGTGTCGTAAATATTTGAGTCTTGCCGTGTTCATTAGTTGGTGTCAATTACCAGTAGTTGGTGAAATCTGGAATACTGCGTTGAAGTATAGCCTTAAAAATGGAAAAATGCAATTCTGGATTCCGAACGTAAACAATGGGCTAGTCCCTAATGCGGACTGGGTTACTCCACTCGACCTTTTGGTTCCTAAGAACTGGGATATTTCCTTGTAAGTATAACATTATTGTTAAATAACCACTGTTAATAGAGTTCTTGGCCTGCGTAGTTCATATACTATTGCTTAACCTTGCATTGGTAAACATGGGCTATCTGTAAGCCCAATGACAAAAATCAGCTATTTTACCCAAATGGGATCTTTTCTAGTAAGGAAAAGATTTGGAGACTGATTAAATCGGAGACGGTAATATTTGCCTCTCACCACCAGTCACCGTTCTTACTATTAGTTATTCAGGTTTTGCCCCGGGTGTATGGAAAGTTACGACCTTCCCTGAAACTCATACACCCTGAGGCATCAGCCGAAGGATGTATGAGTTTCAGGGAGGGTCGTAACTTTCCATACACCCGGGGAAAATCTGAATAACGAATTTATTACCCCTCAAGCCTTTTTATTTTATAGTAAAAATACTGAAAAAGGCTTATCATTTATAACCAACGGTACAACGGACAAATCCAACGGGCCATTTCGATTGCGAAACTGTCCACATTTTGATACGGCACTGTGAGAAAGGCGCACCACACACAATCCATTCGATCTGCTTTCGTTCGGAAATTGACTATTAGAACAAATGACACCTTTCGGTGAGTTATGTGTTGGAAACTTCACTGAAAATAATGCTGTATGACATTATTCCATTAAATTTTGACGAGTGAGCGAAAGTTATTCCATAAATATTGAGATATGGTCAGCTGAACTTTCGAAGCGAGAGCGTCGTTTTCAATCGCACGTGAGTTGTTTTCTATATACCCCGAGTAGCAAGACATCACTCGTGGTGTATGGGTTTACACGTCCCGACCTTTTAACCAATCACAATCCAGGTATTGAATACAAATTTGCTTGTGGGGTAATAATGTATTTTACATGGCTTCTGGTTTATTCGCCTAACCTTTCAGCGCTTCTGTTTACCGTCAACTGTTTTATCGACAGCTGATGTTCAGACATGAATTAATGATCAGTGATACAGAATGATATTTCGTTCTCAGTCGTGTACTGTTTACATGAGACATATTTACATAATACGATGAATCTAAAATCGTTCATTACCAAATTATATTTAGCGACTTTGCTGGAAGATAATTATTATTGTCTGTCTGTCGTGTCTATTCGATAGGGAGTTTATTTCCCCGAGACCATGCACAGACTTGATTTCTTGTTGATCGATACTAAATTGCTACATGCGTTCGAATAACAGTATTGGTCGAGTTATTCAAGGACACATCTGCGATTACGTAATCATGTAATGATGATGTATTAGATACGTTTTCTATCTGTGATGATTTGCATCTCGGCCAGGCAATGACGTAAATGTGAGGGTATCAGAAAAGTGATATTTTTGGGGGGTTCCTCTCGTTTTTTATAATTTTCTGCGATAAATGTGCATGTGCTAGCAAATTGCTGATATTATATATGCATATAAACTCTTGAAATTGTGTTGCGATACGGATTTGATATTTTTGGAACATCATGATGTCTTGCCGGCATCATTGAAAACTGTTGACCGCTTCTCTCTTGCAGGAAAACAAGCCTATGTTTATGTATACTATGATTGTCTTTTTGAATTTGGTGCTAATACTGTTATGTGAAAAATGGAATAGGTCTTTGGATTATGGACGCGGATATTCTCTAATGGACGACGGCTGGATTATGAATGACGGACTAGACGCTTGTAATTGCATATTCGGACACCGAGTCGAACAGTACGTGTTACGCTTCAAAGCATTATGAGTAGAAACCTACGAGCTTTAGAATAATTTGTGACATCATGAAACCATATTCCTGGAAATTCCTCATTCACATGCCAATGCCAAGACATCGTTGGACATTTTTTTATTGGTACACAGAGATTCAACGTAGATGCTCAATTGATGTTTCTCCTACGAAAATAAAAGCGGTTTTCTTTATCAATTAACAATGAAGTAAAAAAAACTACCACATTCTACTTCCGACTTGCCATCCATATGTACTAACCTGGTCCATGTCGCCTCCTATCTCGTGTACTTCTTATCGCGAAATTATTATCAATCCGTGTCAAACCCACTTCCCATTTTTAACCGGGTTTCCCGCGTTTTAGTCAGACAGTTCCTGAAATTATTGACCAGACTGTTTCCCTTCCATTTCGGTCGGTTGCGATGAGGTTAGATTGGCGCCATGATTTAAATGAGGAAACTAATTAAGTCTTGGCGAATGACTGCCTGTAGAACGCAAGATCGCATTTGGGAACGAATGGAGGCGAGTTACTCTATGGCACACGGAATCCTGTCACTCCTACAGTAATAGGTCGAAGCCATGTTGATAACGATAGTCATATGTAACAGAAATATGTTGGTCCTGTAGTTATTAGGGCGATATGCAAGAGGCGGGAAAAGTTGACGACGTCTGGCGACTAAAAAGCAACCATATGACTCTATATGAAAGCATCTCTCGGCACCTAACATTCAGACCCGAGAATACGATGGATTCTCGGACGTAGCCTTAGTATCTCAAACGCGTTTTTATTGCGTTGAAGTATACTATGAAGTATTCACACGGCCCCAGGCACCGGCTTGAACGGAATTAGATACGCTAGCTCGGGAGCTGTGATGACAGATCAGCTCAAACAATCCGACGTCATCTAGATATACCCCACAAACACGCAGTCGCAATATACATATATCTGTATTGGCCTCTGGTAGATTAATGGAACATAGAAACTTTAGCTCTCCGCACATCCCGGAAATTGTCAGACTGGATAATTTCCTGGATCTGTTTGACAACGAAATCACTCTTGATCTTTCTCCATTCATCAGTTAGGAGTCTCTTTATTGCCATAACACTAATTACACGGTTCATAAACATAAGATTTAATGATTCAACACAGAAGCAGCCAGAGCTGCCAAGCAGTCGTCGACAGGTATTCTTGTACGCAAATAACTTCTCGCGTGGTTGTCTAAAGTGTACCCTAATGCATCATGTCACATTCACTTCAACACCATAGACATCCTAAATGATCTAAATGCATAGCGAACAAACGCCGCCTGTCCTGGATTAGGCAGATCAAATGCTGAATAGCGATGGAAATCCCTGCACACTACGACCGTATTCAATCGTAATAAATGTTTCAACAATAACTCTGAAAATAAACTTCCCCGGTCTAAGATGAAGCGCTTGGTCGGTGTCGGACCTCACCGGTATTTGTTCTGATTACGAACTTGCATTCTAGAAATACTCGCTCGTTTGGGCCGTTGTTTTCTATCTGGCGGTCACATAGTTCATCATTTTCCAACAGGTAACTTGATAGGGCTAATAAAATAATAAACCGTGATACAGATGGACAGAAAAGTGGACGGGCAGACGGGTATGCGAGGACCTGACCAACGAAACATACAAGAGGCACCTCTACCGATTACATTCTATATTGGATGGAAGTTTCGTCGACCTGCTGTCAGTAGGTCTCAAGATATGGGAGTCCGAGAAAAAGAGGCTGAGGGGTAAAATAGGTTATCGGACAGATCGTTTTATGAAGCTTCTTTAATAATAATTAGGCCAGATCTCATAAATGCCATAGGCGCTCAAGATAAGTCAGAAACATTGTACGATTATTACAATACCCATAAGAGAGCCACAAGGTACGTCATGTTTGATTTTGCCCACCAAGATGTCGTTATTGTTGCGGTGACTCGGAACCACGCCTGCTCCATAGAATAGTCCGGTTTGTTATGTAATTTCGTTCAGATTTTTTGGAGATTTGCAAACCTATACATATTTCTAAACTACAGAGGGTAACAAACTAGAAAATCAATGTTTCCATTTTCCCAAAAGTATGTATGGCGGCCATCTTGGATTTTCAAAAATGACCACCCGCGAAACCATTTCTTTCAAACATTTCAGCTTCTAAACCACCTTGAGTCTTAATTTTGGCGGCTAACTTTACATGTTAAGGACAATGAATGAAGGTACCAAGCAGAATGTCTCCCTTGACTACAGAACAAATTATTATGCTAATTGTTTTGTTAATTTCATTTCTGTATTTGATCAGTTTAACGACTAAGCTTGGCATCATACTTAGGCAATATCTGTGAATAATTACATCTAACTGGCCTTAAAGGACGGACTATCAAGCGCAATATCATAGTAAAACGGATCGTTTAATGTGATACATCAATAATCATCAACATCATCATTATCATCATCATCATCATTATCATCATCAACACTCTTATCAATCACTGTAGTGTCCCAATAATCTTCATCATTGCGTCACATCATCACAATCACTCTCGTCTATCAAAGTAGTGTTACGAGAATCTTTATCATCTTATGAATCACTGTAGTGTCCCAAGTATCTTCAACATGTTGGCACATCATCACAATCACTCTCGTCTATCAAAGTAGTATCCCGAGAATTTTCATCATTGTGACACATCATCATCATCATCACTCTCGTCTACCAATGTAGTGTCCCGAGAATCTTCGTCATTCTGGCACTCTGTGCTGCACAGACAGAGATCTGTACATGGTAAGTCCTTTGATCTACAAGAGCATCTGGAAGAGGAACAATCTCCTCTGCACTGGCATCTGACCATCTCGATGATGGCCTTGGGAGCTGGGAGGACCTTCGTTGTCATCGGCTTCACTTGGCCATCGGTGTCCTTGTAGAAGCCATTCTGAAGTGGATCCAGGATCTCCTGCTGAGCGATGCTTGCCTGACCCCATACTCTGGCCTGGATATGCGCTCTCAGGATGTGCTGCTTAAGAGCGCCAAGGGTAGGGGGAAGTTTCTGACTTTCGGCCATGTGTTTGCAGAAAAGATACCATCGCAGTTCAGGGATGCTCTCTATCTGAATGCGTTTTGGTGAGTATGCAGCACACACGAATGCAGCTAATGTGGAGATCATCTCTTCAGACACTTCAGTGGCCTCTGTAAGCATTTGCAGAGCCTTGATGACATTTTCACCTGTTTTCAGGAAGACCTGCAGCCAGGTTGTCTTGCCTATTCGAGAGAAGCTCCATGTGGTGTCTGCCCCTGTGAATGCATGGAACGCAGGCAAAGCCTTTGCTCGTTCTGCACCTAAAGCTGCCCATATTGGCTGTACTTGAACAACTCCAGAAACCATCGAAATGTTGGTGTTTCTTAGCAGGAGATCATAGTTTGCTATGACCAGCACCAGTACATCGGTGTCTGGAGAGAAGATCACCAACTGTGCATCAGGCAGGTTTCGATCTGATGCTAGTACTGCCTGGTGGATCAGCAGTGTGGCAGCTTCTTCATGGTTGTTGTCATCAAAGAGTAGTTCCCTGTTGCTCCTAGTCTGTCCTGCAGCAGACGTGATTATCAGCTTGGGAGAGTCCCTGTTGTATTCTAGGATTTTTGCTGCAAGATACTCGGTGAGGTCAGCCTTTGTTTGTTCATGGGAAAGGAAGCGGCTCATGGGGATGTGTTTGATATTTGTGTCATCCTTGATGTGATACTGGACTGGGTCCTTTCCTTGTCTCCTTTTCTCTCTTGTGGTACTCTTCAGAGAATCTGCCCTGTAAGTATCAAACACGAGAATGATCTCATCACAGTCTCTCGTTAGAGACATCAGCCTGTCATTGAAGCATCCACTGAGATCTTGCACTGTCACTACTGTGGCAGGCTTCTTTGTCAGTTTTTGTACAAGCACCATACCATCTACGAGTGCAATTTTCCGACTGGGATTGGGATATTTACTGGATGTGGAGTCGATGGTTTCTGTGTCCATATCATCTTGTGGTTGGAGGCTTGCAACTTGTTGCTAATCTTCCTGGTATGTTTCACCTGTTCCCAACTTCTCGAGGTGGTGGATTAACTTCGACTTGTCCTTGCATTGCAGCATTGTGCCATCTGGTGCAAACAGTGCCCTTGGTGTCAGAGTGAATTCGTAGTTTCCAATGGCGTGCTTCTGATCAATATCTCTGCTTGATCTGGCAAGGACCATAAGCCGCCCATACAGTTCCTTGGTCTCCTTGAGATCAACAGTATTGTCTCGCAGTTTCACAGTGGCTTTCTTGTTTGCAGACATGTACATTTTGTTTTTCTCTTTCTTCACTGGTGCCCATAGGCTGACATCTCCGTTGATTCGCTCTGACACGTAGTCTTCATAGAGCTTCTGACCAGTAACATCAATGTTCAAGATCTGTGGTACATACTCATCTGGTATGTAGGCATATGTGATCAGATTATGCAGCCTGTCCCCTTCAATTGCAAATGGATTGCCGTGACTAATCATGGCTGCCTTGATTTTGTCTACTGCATCATGCTCCCTCTTGACTGCACTTGACGCAAGGTCATGATGCTCTGTGATCTTGCCATCTACCATGTCGAACTGACTCTTGAACTCCCTAGACAGGCTTGAGAGTTCTGGCGAGACCATGAAGAATCTCTGTCTAGCATTGGCGTTGTTGGAGATGCCAACGAGTCCAGAGTGTACCTTCATTAGCCTGTTCAGATGTTCGCAGGCATGGTCTGCACCAATAGATACAAAAGGAATGTCACTCTTAGTGACTGATATGTTGCCTGCACCAAGTTCTCTCCACGTCTCAGGGTGGTTGATTCTCAGGTCATACATGTCGGTGATGTATCGGGGCCAGAGTCGTTTATACTTGATCCGGTCCATTGCAAAGAACATCTTGCCCAGTGCTTCCCCAGCTTCAAGATGGAGCTTCAGATCAGCATTTCGAGATGCTGCCACAAAGAACAGTATTGTTTCCACACGGCGTAGGTAGTTCATCAGTGATTTGAACATGGAATTCGTGGATCTCTCTGCTTCCCACTCCTGGAATTTCTTCACGAATTCAGCAGTAGTCATGGTTTGAAGTAGGGAGATGTTGGCTTTTTTCACAGATTCAGCCTTTGCACCCTTTTTTTTCTCTGAACAGGCAGCTTCTACTCCCTGTGTTGCCTCCAGGCAAACGTCTTTCAGCAGAGGGTTGTCCTTGAAGAATTCATCGAGTGCCATTTCATACAATGCCACATAGGAATATATGTGGGCACGGAGAGAGCGCTTGTAGTGTGTACATTTCAGGATTTGCCTGGTCGTGGCAGGACCATACACATCAGCTTCCATCCAGGCATCATCTATGCCAGAGTTTTCTATCGAGGTGCCAAGAGCTCTCAGAGCAACCGTGACAACATGTAGCTCACCTAGCCTGGGAACGACAGTACGTTTCAACTCAGGTCGGGCATCTAGAAGCTGAATCACTTTCTCGTAGAATGCCATGTCAAAGGAAATAACAGTTGGGTGACCTTCGCCAACAGCTAAATGCCTCAGCTGATTTGCTTGATGTATCACAGTCAGTAGGGTCGACCACTCATGTGCCACCTCTGGGAGTAGTGGTAAGGCCCCAACTTGAGTGACAGACTGGCTTGCAGCCAGCAGAGAGTTGTAGCCTGCCCAACCTGGGATCTTGCTGGAATCTTCTTTCATCCTGGACAGAGCAGAAGCGACAACCCATCCCATCTGTGTCAGCAGATATGATCCAGAGACTCCCGTCTTGTTAACGACATACTTTTCTGTTCTCTTCTTTGGTTGTGGTTTTGGCTTGTCACAGTGTATCACAGGTACATGGTATGGACTGACCGATAGACTTTTTGCATCACCTATTGTAAGAGGTGGTGCAATCGGTTCTCCAGGGGCATCAGCTTTCTGGTACACTGCAGTGATTGTGCCATGAGTGGTTCCTTTACCATCAGCAGTGTCTTCAGCGAAGTCGGTGTTGTCTGCGGCAAAGAAGACGAAGGTGCCCTTCTTCAGGAACGGTGGAACGTAGAGGCCTTGGAACATCCTGGTGTTTTCCACGACAGCATTGGCAAGAGCGGTTTCTAGTAGCAGGGTGCGAGCATGCGAGACACAGTAACCCTGGGCACTGAGAAGACCCATTAGCATTTTGTTTCTAGTGTCATGATGAACTGCCAGAGCCAGTCCCAGGACTTGGGGGTTTTCTCTTGCATGGTGTTGCCTGAAAGTTATTGAATCGCTGCTTGGTTTGTACTTCACCTGCCTGTTGGACTTAAATCCGTACATGATGTTTTGGCTCACCGTAATCGCTGTCCTGTTGACAACAGTGGTCCTGTTTTCGGTTTCCAACTCATCCACAGGTCCCATCATGATCCAGCGAATCAGAGTGTATAGTTCAGCTGGAACATCGCCAATGCTGCTAGACACGGGTATAGCATTGGCTGGCTTTTCCTTGTTGAATTCAGCAATGCATTTGCGTATCACCTTTGCTGCTTTATAGATGACCTTCATGTTGGCCATGTCATCAGCCTCACTTATGATAGCAGAATGGACCAGGTTTTCCTCACATGCAGCTGGAGAGTAGAGGACAGCTGTTTTTCTTCGGTTCTTTTGCAGGACAGATGAAACACTTGGTAATTCAGTGAGGATCCTCTCTTTCAGCCACTGTCTACTGAATGCAGGTGAGTGGTCTTTCAAGCCGTCTGTACCAAGCATATTCACATATGTGGTTTCGATGTCATCCATTGAGAGATAAGCTTGGTTCTGCGTTTGCACATCAAC
Source organism: Hanleya hanleyi (assembly GCA_036873755.1). Lineage (NCBI taxonomy): Eukaryota > Metazoa > Mollusca > Polyplacophora > Lepidopleurida > Hanleyidae > Hanleya > Hanleya hanleyi. Next base: position 47,286 of record JAVTVY010028356.1, read on the forward strand.
GAGGTTGATCAGTTCAATCAGACAGGCCCTTTGTAGCATGTTCTCTTTGTGTGCGTTGCTTCTACTGCTTTTGTCTCGCAAAACATGGAACACTTGTTTAGTCCAACAGGGTTTGTGGTACCTAACGTCAATTGCGTGTGCATCACAGGGTGATATACATGTGTTCAATCTCGTTTTAATTGAGGCATCTTGGGACATCTCCACAGCCTCTCTGAGATCGTTACCAGCGTTTTCTGTCCTGACGGTAAACAACTGCTGGCCATCATCCTCCTGACAGAAAAAGCACCGGTCCTTGTCCAGTGGCACTGTACACGACCGTGTAAACGGCGATGCACTAGTAGATGGGCCAGACTCATCTATTTCGGTGCTTCCTCTCTTTTGTCCACGTTTTTTGGCAGTGTAAGATCCAGTTGATAAAGCATGCTTTCTGCGTTCTCTGGCACGCTGTATCTGGTCCTTGTTGGTTGCATTGGAGTAGCAAGTACGGTGCCAATAAGCTTTCTTCATAGAAAGCTTTTTTTCGTGCAATCCTGTAGTCGATTTTGCACTTGCACATAGTTGCCATCAAACAAACTGGCTCTCTCTTGAACTGCCTCCAACAGATTCGGATAAGAGTCTAATCTGGGTTGTAAAACAAGTGCGCCTTTCTTTGCATCATCAGACTGGCACAGAATACACAGCTTCCAGTTCGCGGATTCCTGGGTTTGATGAGCCCCTTGACCAAGGTTAGGTATCTCACTCATCATGTACACCTACCGGAACCTGCAAAGACAGCAAAGGGAACCACCACCTATAAACACAGCCACCACCATCACCACCGTATTGACACAGTTCATAATTGTATATGTTGTACACTTTAACCCCATAAAAATACAGCGAAAAATAGTTTGCCATAGGGCATAATGGCCACAGAAGTGACTGTACCACATTATAACTGGTACCAATGGATTCTTTGCCCCTGAAAATGTATGTTTAGCCGTTAAAATGAAGACCATGGTTGATTTAGAAGCCGAGATATAGAGAAATACCCATTTAAAGGTGACCATCTTTGAAAATCCAAGATGGCCGCCATACATACTTCCGAGAAAATGGAAACATTGGTTTTCTGGTTGGCTATGCCCCGTAGTTTCCAAATATGTATAGGTTTGCAAATCTCCAAAAAATCTGAACGACAGCTCAGATTTGAACGTAGTGAACCGGACTAGAAGTAGCTTGGTCTGTCACAGAGGAAATCTAGGCAGGAAAGAGAGACGAGAATAGCTTTCAAATGTAGACTCGAACATGACGTATATTATTCTCTGATCGGTTTTGTAATAATCATGTGATATATTATTGCCCTATACCAGGAGCGCCTCAAGGGTTATAATGAAATTGGTGGAGATCACGAGCTCAACTGGATGATTCATTGTTCCTGTCAGGATTACAAATGGGATCTTTTAGTGTCCACAGTTATGTTTATTGTATACACATATCATTTGCCATGAAATCTTCTTTATCAGGTAATTGAAATTATGGGTTGAACGGTAAACATTGGAGCATGACTGTCTAATGCGGACTGGAGTATTCGAGTTTGTCCGAAGAATAACGTGTCGTGTTCATTAGTTGGTGTTAATTACCAGTAGTTGGTGAAATCTGGAATACTTCGTTGAAGTATAGCCTTAAAAATGGAAAAATGCAACTCTGGGCTCCAAACGTAAACAATGGTGTAGTCCCTAATACGGACTGGGTTACTCCACTCGACCTTTTGGTTCCTAAGAACTGGGATATTTTCTTGTAAGTATAACATAATTGTTACATCACTACTGTTAATAGAGTTCTTGTCCTGCGTAGTTCATATACTATTGCTTAACCTTGCATTGGTAAACATGGGCTATCTGTAAGCCCAATGACAAAAATCAGCTATTTTACCCAAATGGGATCTTTTCTAGTAAGGAAAAGATTTGGAGACTGATTAAGTCGGAGACGGTAATATTCGCCTCGCACCACCAGCCATCTTTCATAATGTATTTTACATGGCTTTAGGTTTATCCGCATTACCTTCTACCGCTTCTGTTTACTGTCAACTGTTTTATCGACAGCTGATGTCCAGGCATGAATTAATGATCAGTGATACAGAATGATATTTCGTTCTTAGTCGTGAACTGTTTGCATGAGACATATTTACATAAGCCGATGAATATGAAATCGTTCATTACCAAATTATATTTAGCGACTTTGCTGGAAGATAGTTATTATTGTCTGTCTGTCGTCTCTATTCGATAGGGAGGGAGTTTATTTCCCCGAGACCATGCACAGACTTGATTTCTTGTTGATCGATAGTAAATTGCTACATGCGTTCGAATAACAGTATTGGTCGAGTTATTCATGGACACATCGGCGATTACTTAATCATGTAAGGATGAAGTATTAGATAAGTTTTCTATCTGTGGTGATTTGTATCTCGGCCAGGCAATGACGTAAATGTGGGGGTACCAGATAAGTGATATTTTTGGTCTTTTTGTTCCTTAGTTTTTTGTTTTTCTGCAACCATATGACTCTACAAGAAAGCATCTCTCGGCACCTAACATTCAGACCCGAGAATACGATGGATTCTCGGACGTAGCCTTAGTATCTCAAACGCGTTTTTATTGCGTTGAAGTATACTATGAAGTATTCACACGGCCCCAGGCACCGGCTTGAACGGAATTAGATACGCTAGCTCGGGAGCTGGGATGGCAGATCAGCTCAAACAATCCGACGTCATCTAGATTTACCCCACAAAGACACAGTCGCAATATACATATAGATGCATTGGCCTCTGGTAGATTAATGGAACATAGAAACTTTAGTTCTCCGCACATCCCGGAAATTGTCAGGCCGGATGATTTCCTGGATCTGTTTGACAACGAAATCACTCTTGATCTTTCTCAATTCATCAATTAGGAGTCTCTTTATTGCCATAACACTAATTACAACAGTTCATAAACAAATGATTTAATGATTCAACACAGAAGCAGCCAGTGCTGCCAAGCAGTCGTCGACATGTATTCTTGTACGCAAATAACTTATCGCGTGGTTGTCTAGAGTGTACCCTAATGGATCATGTCACGATTCACTTTAACACCATAGACATCCTAAATGATCTAAATGCATAGCGAACAAACGCCGTCAGTCCTGGGTTAGGCAGAATTTTATGCAAATCAAATGTTGAATAGCGATGGAAATCCTGCACACTACGACCGTATTCAGTCTTAATAAATGTTTCAACAATAACTCTGAAAATAAACTTCCACGGACTAAGATGAAGCGCCTGGTCGGCGTCGTACGTTACAGCTATTTGTTCTGATTACTGATTACTATTTGAACTTGCATTCTATAAATATTCTCTTATTTGGGCCGTTTTTTTCTATCTGGCGATCACATAGTTAATAAATCATAGCTATGAAAAATGTGTATCTGATACCGCTCAAGTCAGTGCTAGGGGCCGTGTGGTCATGTCATTCAAGATGTCCACATGAGCAGCTACAATAAAAGCGTGGCTGTGATATAAGTCATTGCAAGTATCAGTTTTTGGTTCTTGTGATGTTTTTAGAAATATGCAGTCAGTATATTTGTCTGTTGAGTCAAATATCTTATTGTCCGGACGCCTGCATCGTTTTCCACCACACTTTTAAAGTTGCGTTTAAGACGGGTAAAAATGACAAATTTCCGGTGCGAAGGTTAAAAAACGAATCCAAAAAGATTTACAACCTAAATCTCTCTTTACAACTATTTTGCACGAATTTAAAAATTGAAGACTTACCCATTACAATTATTTAAATTAATGGTTCGAACGAGAATTAACCTAACATCTTATACAAAATTTTACCGATCATAGACGAATCTATCAGCGATATTATGTTTGTATGGGGAGGTGAGTGAGTGACTATGACCCGGGACCGCACTGATGGACCCCTTCTCCTTTTCACACCCGGGAATCTCACGGTTGCCTTTTTTTGTTTATGAAATTATAACCTGGTTCAATATCCGTACTAGATACTTAAAATTATCTACATATAAATAATCCAAATTCAAGAAATAGAGTTCTCAAAATAAAGGAATTAGACTCGTTTATCGATTTAGGACTTTTATTCCACAACTAAATCGATCCAGATGGCGATGGAGAAACCCACGAAAACAAGTCCATCATAAAAGATATCAAGGCTTTCAGCATTGAATCTAGATACAGAACATATGTTCTCTTATGAGTACGACTAAATGCAGGCGCTTTCAAAAATCCCGTTCCTTCTCATTCACCAAACGTTATATAGACGATCTTCTCGCTGTGAATAATCGCTATATAAATCTCGCAGTTAGGGATATATATCCACCTTTACTGACTTTGAAAGAAACTACCGATAGCCTTAACGGCACAGCATATTTAGACCTATATCTCTAAAAAAAATGAAGCGAGCCTTCTCTCTCGTCGACTTTACGACAAAGAAGATGATTACAATTTCGACATTGTAAAATATCCCGTTGTGGACAGCAATATTCCAGTGGGACCTGCTTATGGCGTATACATAGCCCGCCTAGTAGTATTTGCTAGATCCTGTGTTAAGTAATTTTAATCAACATCACAAAACATTAATGCAGAAACTTATAAAAGAGGGCTATATCATCAAACGCCTTCATTCAAAGTTTCTCAAATTTGGCGATACAAATCGCATGCTGATAGCAAAGTACGAGCATAGCGTGCAACACCTATGGCGTTAGGTTTCGTAACTTGTGTCTTGTGTCTCCGCTTAACCCGTTTCATGCATGTGTCTAGTCCCTTGGAGATCCCACAGCATGTTGATAAAAACAGTAATGAAAAAATGGCAAACATTGCATACTCCTAACCCCTTTACACATTTCAGAAAATCTCTAAGCCTTTGTAAACGACACCACCTTGAACTATGAAAACTTATTTCCAATTAATAACCTGTATTTTGCAGGATTCTGTTGGTTGTCTGTCAGTCCCCGTGGCCCGCCCTCTGTACATGTCAATCGACAAACATATGTAGGTTTATTGTTTTGGTGGGAAGTTTAAGCCGTACTACGTCTGGCATTGCTGGGTAATTTTTCTGAGTATTCTTGCATTTAACATGTTTACCCCATGTTGGGGCGTTTATTCAATCAGACGTCCTAAATGCTCATCCATTAACATCCGATCAGTTATTTGTTTCAACTGATCTGTCATCACGGCTCCCGAGCTAGTGTATCTAATTCCTCGTGAGCCGGTGCTAGAAGCCGTGTGGATATTTCAGTCTTCACAAGAATAGCTGCAATAAAAGCGCAGCTGAGATACTAAGGCTACGTCTGAGACTCCACCGTATTCTCGGGTCTGAATGTGAGGTCCCGAGGGAAGCTTTCCTGTAGAGTCATATCGTTGCTTTTTGTCGCCAGAAGTCAATTTTTCCCACCTCTTGCATATCGCTTCAGTTTATAATTTTGTTATACAGTGATTATAATTTTGTGTAAAGAACATCACCATGTCTGACATCAATGAAAACTGTTGACCGTTCTTGTAGGAAACCATCTCGTGCTTTGATTAGCTTTATTTCATATACATTTGGAATTGGTACTAACTGTAATACGACATGGGTCTTTCGATTATTGACGCAAGGGTTATTTTATGAATGACGGCTGAATACTGAATGTCAGATCCGACTCTTGCTACTTGGTAACAGTGCATCCGACTGAATAGGATGATGGTCAATGTATTTAGCAGGCGCCTCGGAGCACGTTTGAAAGTGGGGGGGGGGGGCTGAACTCTATATCGGCCATGTTAAATGCTGGACTGGTGCTATCTAAGATAGGACTTATAACATTGCAGTCTCAAAAAGTGGGGGGCTGTAGCCCCCCCGCCCCCGCCCGGCCCCTGTTTAGGTTAATAATTGGGTCAAGCTGGGTTCCGTAATTCAAGATTTTTTGCTCAGAAATATCCTTCTCTCATAGCCTACCTTCTACATCGATATTCAAAACTGAGCCGATGATCAGGTTCAAGAACAGTCACAATGCATCTACATGTACAGGGTGAGTCAAACAATTTATTCATCTGAGGTTATAATTTATTGTGTATATGAATATAACACATGGAAGGGTACTCCCTTTCTACGCTATATCCACCCATTGTAGGTTTTATTTATTCACAAAAATATACACATAATGTGTATACTTCAATGACACTCGTGAATAGAAAATGCATTCTCTACATAATGAATGTGTGAAGCAAAAAGCTGAGAATACTTCCACTTACTGAGAATATTGTCATGTTATGATCTTTAAGACTTTCTCTCCGAGAGATTTTACTAGGCTTTGGGGGAAAATGTGCAACAGAAATATCTGAAAGCAGATAAACAGTATATAATCTAATTTCTGTTTCTTCGAAACTGCTGCGTTCACTCATTTCTGCGTTATGGGGAGAATGCACTTTCCTTTCATAACCGCCATTGGTGTATATACACGATATATTATATATTCGTCCATAAATAAAACATGACATGGGTGATTATAGTCCAGAGATGAAGTATCCCTCCATGTATTATATTCATATACACAATAAATTATAACTTCAGATGAATAAATTTACAAAACCACAGGTGGACATTGTCTTTTTTACTCACCTAAATTCAGCTAAATGGACATGAACAACTGAATAATATCAAGTGAACTGTCCCTGAGGATTATGGCTGAGAAAACATCTATATTAGTGCACAATGTTATGATCTACAAATCTAATTACAAGCATCATATTCCATATTAAATAGCCAGTCTTCGTTCATTAGGAAGATCCATATCATTAATCGAAATACTTCATTAACACGACAATATTGCATCAATTTCCATTTATACTCTCTCATGGCCAACTCAGCTGAGTTACTGATTCCTGTTCATGGCGACGTCCACTTACCCATTCATCAGAATGACAAAAAAAATATTGGTTTCATATCATTAGTTTGTGAGAAACCCCTCCCCCGCTGTTTTCATATTAGAACATCTAGACTGCCACTGTACCTCTTCCACCCCTCAGTTTAGACCCATCGTGGTGACGTTGTTTTTTTTACGGCATTGGAAGACAGAATGGAAGCGAAATCGACCATGTTCATGCTACATGCAGTTAAATTAACGTAAATACAATAAGAATTGTAAGGTGGTGATAAAGGTAGCCTGAGATACACTGGCACAGCGGACTTGGTAGCTTTTTCGGTTAAGCTGAAGAGGCCAAATCGTTTAACTTCGGTATTCTTCGGTGGGTAATCCGAATGAGTTTGAAGATTTAATCTGCTCTACGCTTTTAAATGGTAAGTGTGAAATGGTGAGAACTGTTCTCCTCAAAAACATGAACTAGCAGGAATATCCTTTCAGCTTAATTGTTAAAGAGCTGGATTTGGAAGCGAGGTTACATATAATACTAGATGTATGGTTTATGCAATTTGCATGCCCCCGTTCCATTGTAAATGTTCTCCGGTTTGTCCTCGAGGAATACTTGGTCAGTTTGATACATACATGCACTTTCATGAGGTGGAGGTGTGTGTTGCATTCAGTATATTTGCCTGCGGAATCATCTGACATCTTGTCAGTACGCCGGCATATTTTCTCACCACACTTGTTATGCTGCATTTAATTGTTGCCTTTATATGGTGAGATTCTTCTGGCGATCAATTCGTTCGCAAGGCTTGCCCTCTGTACAAATCATTATGGTTGTAGTTTTGTGACTGATATTCATGGTGAAAAATGAAGCGCTTTGTCGGCGTCGGGCCACACAGATATGTGTTCCGAATAAGAACTTGTATTCTATTGTACTCCCTCGTTTGGGCCGTTTCGTCCGTCCAACGAGCGCCCTATAATAATTTTCCAACAGATGACTTTTTTAGCTCGGCATACAGTTTCCGGATCTTAATTTGACGTTTTTAAAAGAAGAGCAGTAAGTTTCAAATCTTCATAAGTCACCAGATATGGGTTTGATTGTTCCACAGACTTGATACAACGGTGTTCACTAGTTAGAGAGAGAATATGTATATGTTACCGCTCTCTGTGCTTGTTGAGAGGGAATTTGTCAGGCGAACCAGTCAAAAGATTGTATAAATCGCAGCGACCAAGCTTTTATACGATCTTTTGGCTGGCAAGCCCGATAAATCTCCTCCCAACTAGCACAGAGAACGGTAACTTATTTATCACCTTTGTCAAAACAAAAAATTTTCACAAACATTTCAAACTTTCTCTTCGCGCTGCATTTAAACATCTTGACATTTTGTCCAAGCACCCGCATATTCATGGTAATATATAGTCATGCGCCATTCATAAATCTGGCAAAATCTGGCATAAATCTGGAGCAAGCTGTCGCGATGAAACGAGAAAAGGAAATCTGAGAAGTTCGACATAAACGGCGTTTCTTCTATCTACAAGCCATTTGATTACATCTAAATAAAAACATTTACGGTACTGGATATTAGAAAGAGAGAAGATATCGTTCAAATTGCTGTGCGAAAGAGTGTTGTTGTTGTTGTTGTTGTTGTTGTTGAGCAAGAGATCTTCCGACCGTTGCGGCCAAGATCAAAGTCGGCAAAAGAAATCACGTGCACTTATCAGGCGCATTTAATTATCAAAGGTCATATTCTCACCGCGTTTTCCTCAGAAGTTACTGTTAAATTACCTGAATGTAGGTTCATGAATCAGTGTCTTCTTACACGCGGATTTCATAACATGTGATTAGATATCGTATATCAGGACTGATATTGGTAATAAAGAAGTTGAATTTTCCTTGCTAAGTTCAGGTGAAAGTGCTGGCCGGGCCGTGATACAGGGTCTATCAACGCGGCTGCTAGTCAATATATAACTATTCATACGTGGTAATTTCTTATATTAATAAAGGTTATAGGACACATTGTTTTATAAATCTTCTTTAATAATAATTAGGCCAGATCTGGTAAAAGCCATAGGCGCTCCAGATAAGTCAGAAAAATTGTACGATTATTTCAATAACCATAAAGAGAGTCACAAGGTCCGTCATGTTTGATTTTTCTCCATCAAGATGTCGTTATTGTTGCGGTGACTCGGGACCACGCCTGCTCCATAGAACTAGCGTGATCTGTCACAGAAGAAATCTAGGCAGGGAAGAGAGACGAGAATAGCATTCAAATGGAGACTCGAACATGACGAATATTATTCTCTGATCGGCTTTGATACATTTTCATCTGACGACGATACAGCTCACCAATAACCAGTGCACGAGTTGTCACAGCGACACAGCTCACCAATTACCAATATACGAGTTGTCAGAGCATTTCCATCATAGCTCTCTAGATTTGTATCTAATACCGCTTATGCCGGTGATAGTGACCGTGTGGTCATGTCATCCAAGTTGCCACATAAACAGGTACAATAAAAGCGTACCTGAGATACAACACATATCACGAATCGTTAGATTCTTGGTATGTGCTTTAGACTATACTGTGAAGTCATGTGGCTCTGTCAGTATGTCGGCACCTCTTCCCACTTCCCTTATATGTGTTGTAATTGCAATAATCATATAATATATTACTGCCCCATACCAGGAGCGCCACAAGGGTTATAATGAAATTGATAGAGATTACCATCTCTACTGGATGATTCATTGTCCCGTTAGGATTAGAAATGCGATCTTTTAGTGTCGACAGTTATGTTTATTGTATACACATATCATTTGCCATGAAATCCTCTTCACCGCGAAATGGGAATTATGGGTTCGAAAGGTAAACATTGAAGCACGACTGCCTAATGTGGACTGGACTATTCGAGTTTGTCCAAAGAGTAACGTGTCGTACATAGTTGAGTCTTAAGGGTGCCGTGTTCATTAGTTGGTGATAATTAGCAGTAGTTGGGGAATATGGAATACTTCGTTGAAAATATAGCCTTAAAGATAGGACAATGCAATTGTGGATTCCAAAAGTAATCAATGGGGCCGGTACTCCCTAATGCGGACTGTGTTACTCGACTTCGTTCACGACTTGACATTGTGCCTGGAATATTTGGTTCCTAAGAACTGGGATATTTCCTTGTAAGTATAGAATTATTGCTGAAAAACTACTGTCAGTTGTGTTAGTGGGGTTATTATATACATTGCTTAACCTTGCATTGGTAAACAGGGTCTATCTATAAGCCCAATGATAAAAATCAGCTGTTGTACCCAATTGGGATCTTTTCTCGTAATGAAAGATTTGGCGACTGATTAACTCGGAGATGGTAAAATTTGCCTCTCACCACCAGTCATCGTTCAGAATGTAGTTTACATGACTTTAGGTTTATCCGCATTACCTTCTGTTTACTGTAAACTGTTTTATCGACAACTGATGTTCAGGCATGAATTAATGATCATTGATACAGAATGATATTTCGTTCTTAGTCGTGTACTGTTTGCATGAGACATATTTACATAAGCCGATGAATCTAAAATCCTTCATTACCAAATTATATTTAGTGACTTTGATCGTTATAATGGTCTGCCTGTCGCTTCTATTCGATAGGGAGTATAATTCCCCGAGACGATGTAGAGACTTCGACACGGACTTGATTACTTGCTAATCCATTATAAAGTGTTACATGCGTTCGAATATTTTTACATGGTTTCCCGCGTTTTAGTCAGACAGTTTTTGAAATTATTGATCAGAATGTTTCCCTTCCATTTCCATCGGTTGCGATGAGATTAGATTGGCGCCATGATTTAAGTCTTGCCGAATGACTTCCTGTAGAACGCAAGGTCGCATTTGGGAACGAATGGAGGCGAGTTACACTGCGGTACACGGAATCCTGTCTCTCCTGCAGTAATAGGTCAAAACCATGTTAATAATGACAGTCATATGTAACAAAAGTAGGTTAGTCCTGTAGTTATATAGAGCGATATGCAAGAGGCGGGAAAAGTTGACGACGTCTGACGAATAAAAAGCAACCCTATCACTCTACAGGAAAGCATCCCTCGGCACCTAACATTCAGACACGAGAATACGAGTGATTCTCGGACGTAGCCTTAGTATCTCAGCCACTCTTTTATTGCAGCTGTTCATGTAGAGACTATGAAGTATCCACACGGTCCCCAGCACCGGCTTACACGGAATTAGATACGCTAGCTCGGGAGCTGTGATGACAGCTCAGCTAAAATAATCCGACGTCATCTAGATATACCCCACAAACACGCAGTCGCAATATACATATAACTGTATTCGCCTCTGGTAGATTAATGAGACATAGACACTTTAACTCTCCGCACATCGCGGAAATTGTCAGGCTGGATTTCCTGGATCTATTTGACAATGAAATCACTCTTGATCTTTCTCAATTCATCAGTTAGGAGTCTCTTTATTGCCATACAAGCGTCTAGTCCGTCATTCATAATTCAGCCGTCGCCCATTAAAGAATATCCGCGTCCATAATCCAAAGACCTATTCCATATCCATATAACAGTATTAGCACCAAATTCAAAAAAGACAATCATAGTATACATAAACATAGGCTAGTTTCCTGCAACAGAGAAGCGGTCAACAGTTTTCAATGGTGCCGACAAGACATCATGATGTTCCAAAAATATCAAATCCGTACCGCTGATCAGGATTCTTAATCCATAACCCTAATTACACAGTTCATAGACCTGATTTAATGTCTTCTAACACAGAAGCATCCAGTGCTGCCAAGCAGTCGTCGACAGGTATTCTTGTACGCAAATAACTTCTCGCGTGGTTGTCTAGAGTGTACCCTAATGGATCATGTCACGATTCACTTTAACACCACAGACATCATAAGTGATCTAAATGCATAGCGAACAAACGTCGCTAGTCCTGGGTTAGGCAGAATTTTATGCAAGTCAAATGTTGAATAGCGATGGCAATCCTGCACACTACGACCGTATTCGATCTTAATAAATGTTTCAACAATAACTCTGAAAATAAACTTCTTCGGACTAAGATGAAGCGCTTGGTCGGTGTGGGACCTCACCGGTATTTGTTCTGATTACGAACTTGCATTCTATAAAACTCGCTCGTTTGGGCCGTTGTTATTTATCTGGCGGTCACATAGTTCATCATTTTCCACAGATGACTTGATAGGGCTAATAAAATAATAAACCATGATACAGATGGACAGAAAAGTGAACGGACAGACAGATAGGCGAGGACCTGACCAACGAAACATACAAGAGGCACATCTACAGATTACATTCTATATTGGATAGAAGTTTCGTCGACCTGCCGTCAGTAGTTCTCAAGATATGGGAGTCCGAGGAAAAGAGGGTGGGCAGACGGACGGACAGACGGGGTATCGGGCAAACAGATAGGCGAGGACCTGACCAACGAAACATACAAGAGGCACATGTAGAGATTACATTCTATAATGGATAGAAGTTTCGGCGACCTGCCTTCAGTAGTTCTCAAGATATGGGAGTCCGAGGAAAAGGGGTCGGACAGACGGACGGACAGACGGGGTGACAGCAATACCCCTTAAAGGATAAAAAAGGTTATCGGACAGATTGTTTGTATAATGCTTCTTTAATAATAATGCCAGATCTGATCAATGCCATAGGCGCTCAAGATAAGTCAGAAACATTGTACGATTATTACAATACCCATAAGAGAGACACAAGGTCCGTCATGTTTGATTTTGCCCATCAAGATGTCGTTATTGTTGCGGTGACTCGGGACCACGCCTGCTCCCTAGAACTAGCGTGGTCTGTCACAGAAGAATTTTAGCCAAGGAACAGAGATGAGAATAGCATTCAATGGAGACGCGAACATGACGTATATTATTCTCTGATCGGTTTTGTAATAATCATGTAATATATTACTGCCCTATACCGGGAGCGCCTCAAGGATTATAATGAAATTGGTAGAGATTACCAGTTCAACTGGATGATTCATTGTCCCGTTAGGATTAGAAATGCGATCTTTTAGTGTCAGCAGTTATGTTTATTGTATACACATATCATTTGCCATTAAATCCTCTTTATCACGAAGTGGAAATTTTGGATTGAAAAGTAAACATTGGAGCATGACTGCCTAATGCGGACAGTAGTATTCGAGTTTGTCCGAAGAATAACGTGTCGTAAATATTTAAGTCTTGCCGTGTTCATTAGTTGGTGTTAATTACCATGCAGTTGTTGGTGAAATCTGGAATACTTCGTTGAAGTATAGCCTTAAAAATGGACAAATGCAATTCTGGACTCCAAACGTATCCAATCGGGTAGTCCCTAATGCGGATTGGGTTACTCCACTCGACCTTTTGGTTCCTAAGAACTGGGATATTTTCTTGTAAGTATAACATTATTGTTAAATAACCACTGTTAATAGAGTTCTTGGCCTGCGTAGTTCATATAGTATTGCTTAACCTTGCATTGGTAAACATGGGCTATCTGTAAGCCCAATGACAAAAATCAGCTATTTTACCCAAATGGGATGTTTTCTCGTAAGGAAAAGATTTGGAGACTGATTAAATCGGAGACGGTAATATTTGCCTCTCACCACCAGTCACCGTTCATAATATTAGTTATTCAGGTTTTCCCCCGGGTGTATGAAAAAGTACGACCCTCCCTGAAACTCAAACACCCTGAGTTTCAGGGAGGGTCGTAACTTCCATACACCCGGGGGAAATCTGAATAACGAATTTATTACCCTTCAAGCCTTTTTATTTTATAGTAAAAATACTGAAAAAGGCCTATTATTTATAACCAACGGTACAACGGACAAATCCAACGGGCCATTTCGATTGCGAAACTGTCCGCATTTTGCTACGGCACTGTGAGAAAGGCGCGCCACACACAATCCATTCGATCTGCTTTCGTTCGGAAACCGACTTTAATATTTAGAACAAATGACACCTTTCGGTGAGTTATGTGTCGGAAACTTCACTGCAAATAATGCTGTATGACATTATTCCATTAAATTTTGACGAGTGAGCGAAAGTTATTCCATAAATATTGACATATGGTCAGCTGAACTGACCAGTTTTCAATCGCACGTGAGTTGTTTTCTATAAACCCCGAGTAGCAAGACATCACTCGTGGTGTATGGGTTTATACGTCCCGACCTTTTAATCAATCACAATCCATGTATTGAATACAAATTTGCTTGTGGGGTAATAATGTATTTTACATGGCTTCGGATTTATCCGCCTAACCTTTCATCGCTTCTGTTTACTGTAAAATATTTTATCGACAACTGATGTCCAGGCATGAATTAATGATCAGTGATACAGAATGATATTTCGTTCTTAGTTGTGAACTGTTTGCATGAGACATATTTACATAAGCCGATGAATACAAAATCGTTCATTACCAAATTATATTTAGCGACTTTGCTGGAAGATAGTTATCATTGTCTGTCTGTCGTCTCTATTCGATAGGGAGTTTATTTCCCCGAGACCATGCACAGACTTGATTTCTGATTGATCGATAATAAATTGCTACATGCGTTCGAATAACAGTATTGGTCGAGTTATTCAAGAACACATCGGCGATTTCGTAATCATGTAATGATGAAGTATTAGATACGTTTTCTATCTGTGGTGATTTGTATCTCAGCCATGCAATGACGTAAATGTGGCGGGACCAGATAAGTAATATTTTGGTCTTTTTGTTCCTTAGTTTTTAGCTCATCTGGGCCGAAGGCCCGATGGGCTAATGTCATGGCCTGATTGTCCTTCGTGCGTCGTGCGTCGTCCATCGTCCGTCGTGCGTAAACATCTTCTTCTCTGAAACCGCTCGGCCGATTAAGCTGAAACTTGGCATGCATGTTCCCCCCATTGAGTACACCTGAATGTGCTCATGCGGTGGGTGTCGATACGATTTTAAATATAACTGTCATGGCGGCCATCTTGAATTTCACAGTGAAATCTTGTCATCATTATTTTTTGGTAACTGCTTCGTGGATCTTTCTCAAATTTGGTACACTGGTTCCCCTTTGTGTCTAGTTGTACAACATGTGTACTCTAGTTCAATTTGAATATCCAATATGGCCACCAGTCGGCCATCTTGGATTTTCCCATGAAACTTTGTAATCGCGATTTCTCAGGAACTGCTGCATGGATCTTTCTCAAATTTGGTACACAGGTTCCCTTGGGGTCTAGTTGTGCAAGATACCTTTTGTGATCTGATTCAAAAATCCAATATGGCCACCAGGCGGCCATCTTGGATTTCCCGATAAAATATTGTTATCGCGATTTCTCAGGAACTACTACATGGGTCTTGATACACAGGTTCCCCTTGGGGTCTAGCTGTGCAAGATACCTTTTCTGCTTCGATTCGAAAATCCAATATGGCCACCAAGCGGCCATCTTGGATTTCCGCATGAAACTTTGTTATCGTGATTTCTCAGGAACCACTTCATGGATCTTTCTCAAATTTGGTACACAGATTCCCCTTGGGCTCTAGTTGTGCAAGATACCTTTTCTGCTCTGATTTTAAAATCCAATATGGCCATCAGGCGGCCATCTTGGATTTTCCTATCAAACTTTATCGTGATTTCTCAGGAACTACTGCATGGATCATTCTCAAATTTGGTACACATGTTCCCCTTGAGGTCTAGTTGTGCAAGATAACTTTTGTGATTTGATTCGAAAGTCCAATATGGCCACCAGGCGGCCATCTTGGATTTCCCCATGAAACTTTGTTATCGTGATTTCTCAGGAACCACTTCATGCATCTTTCTCAAATTTGGTACACAGATTCCCCTTGGGGTCTAGTTGTGCAAGATACCTTTTTTGGCCCATTTCAAAAATCCAATATGGCCGCATCTTGAATTTCCCATGAAACTTTGTTATCATGAAATCTCAGGAAATTACTGCATGGATCATTTAGTGTTCAGGGGGTCAACACAAGTTAGAAACTCATCTATTGCAGTTCTTTAGTAAAAATTTCCTACAGCTACTTTCGTCAGTTACAGCCAGATGAGCTACTGTGCCGTGGCACTATCTTTCGTTTTTCTGCTGATAAAAATGCATGTGCTGACAGCATGCTGATATTATATATGCATATAAACTCTTGAAATTGTGTTGCATGTTGCATATTCGGACACCGAGTCAATAAATTCCCGATTCACATATGCCAATGCCAGGACATCGTTGAACATTTTTTTATTGGTACACAGAGATTCAACATAGATAGTCAATTGATGTTTCTCCTACGAAAATAAAAGCGTTTTTCTTGATCAATTACCAATGAAGTAAAAAAACTGCCACATTCTACTTCCGACTTGCTGTCCATATGTACTAACCATGTCTCCTATCTCGTGTATTTCTTATCGCGAAATTATTATCAATCCGTGACAAACCCACTTCCCATTTTTACCGGGTTCCCGCGTTTTAGTGACACAATTCTTGAAATTATTGAACAAACTGTTTCCCTTCCATTTCAATCGGTTGCGGTGAGATTAGTTTGGCGCCATGATTTAAATGCGGAAACTAATTAAGTCTTCGCGAATGACTTCCTGTAGAACGCAAGGTCGCATTGGGGAACGAATGTAGGCGAGGTGTGGTACACGGAATCCTGTCAATCGTGCATTAATAGGTCAAAACCATGTTGATAACGAGATGTTAGTCCCTGTAGTTATTAGAGCGATATGCAAGAGGTGGGAAAAGTTAACGACGTTTGGCGACTAAAAAGCAACCATATGACTCTACAGGAAAGCATCTCTCGGCACCTAACATTCAGATCCGAGAATAGGATGGGTTCTCGGACGTAGCCTGAGTATCTCAGCCGCGTTTTTATTGCAGCTGTTCATGTAGAGACTATGAAGTATCCACAAGGTCCCTAGCACCGGCTTACACGGAATTAGATACGCTAGCACACGCAGTCGCAATATACATATAGCTGTAGTCGCCTCTGGTAGATTGATGAGACATAGACACTTTAGCTCTATTCTCGGCATAGAAATCGAACAAGTTAACCTATTCAAATTTTTAGGCTTATATTTTAATAACCAGTTAAACTGGAGAACACACATCCACTACATATGCAATAAAATATCGCGTAACATCGGAATTATCAACCATATACGTAGTGCTTTAAACACTAAAACACTTCTCATCTTGTACTATAGTTTAATACTTCTATCGTACTGTAATGTCTTGTGGGGAAACACATACATCACACATTTAAATCCCCTATCCTTACTCCAAAAACGTGCTTTGAGAGTCGTAACATTGTCACAAAAAGGTGATCATACATTGCCATTATTCACAAAGTACAAAATTTTGCAACTAGATAATCTTAATATATATCAATGCCTACTATTGGTTCACAAATTTTTCCATCATCCTCGTAAACTACCATTACATTTTCGAGCATATTTCAGGAAACATTCGGAAATACACCGTTACAGTACAAGAAGTTAATTTGTACAGACCGTTCTATTATTCAAATTTATCTTTCTATTCTCTCAAAACCAAAGACTCTAGAGAGTGGAACAAATTACCTGCAGCTATGAAATGTATCGATTCCATTTCCTTATTTAAGTCCAAATTGAAAGACTATTTTACTGGAAACTGACCTACCTCACATTATAAATACACATGTGCATTCTCTTTTTGTATTATTCTTTTCACCATCCACAAGTTATTCCTTAGTCAATTTGTTATTTATGGGATAGAACAAGCCCCTCGGGGTTTTATTCCCGCCATTTGTCTCGTCTGGCGCGTATTTCTAATATTACAACTACTGTTTCCTTTATGACCGCTATTTCTTTTATGACTATATGCATTCATTAGTGAATAAAAATCAAATCAAATAAAAAAAATCACATCCCGGAAATTGTCAGGCTGGATAATTTCCTGGATCTGTTTGACAACGAAATCACTCTTGATCTTTCTCAATCTATCAATTAGGAGTCTCTTTATTGCCATAACACTAATTACACAGTTCATAAACATATGATTTAATGTCTTCCAACACAGAAGCCGCCAGTGCTGCCAAGCAGTCGTCGACAGGTATTCTTGTACGCAAATAACTTCTCGCGTGGTTGTCTAAAGTGTACCCTAATGGATCATGTCACGATTCACTTTAACATCATAGACATCCTAAATGATCTAAATGCATAGCGAACAAACGCCGCCAGCCCTGGGTTAGGCAGAATTTTATGAAAATCAAATGTTGAATAGCGATGGAAATCTGCACACTACGACCGTATTCAATCTTAATAAACGTTTCAACAATAACTCTCAAAATAAACCTCCCCGGACTAAGATGAAGCGCTTGGTCGGCGTCGGACCGTACAGCTATTTGTTCTGATTACGAAATTGCATTCTGTAAATACTCTCTCGTTTGGGCCGTTTTGTTTTTCTATCTGGCGGTCACATAGTTCATCATTTTTCAACAGATGACTTGATAGGGCTAATAAAATAACAAACCATGATACAGATGGACAGAAAAGTGGACGGACAGACAGATAGACGACCTGACCAACGAAACATACAAGAAGCACTACAGACTATATTCTATATTGGATAGATGTTTCGTCGACCTGCCGTCGAAGAGGACGAACAGACGGACGGACAGACGGGGTGACAACAATACCCCTTAGCCTAATCGGGCTGGGGGGGTAAAAAAGTTTATCGGACAGATTGTTTTATAAAGCTTCTTTAATAATAATTAGGTCAGATCTGGTAAATGCCATAGGCGCTCCATGTATGTCAGAAACATTGTACGATTATTACAATACCCATAAGAGAGCCACAAGGTACGTCATGTTTGATTTTGCCCATCAAGATGTCGTTATTGTTGCGGTGACTCGTGACCACACCTGCTCCATAGAACTATAGCGTAGTCTGCCACAGAAGAAATCTAGGCAGGGAAGAGAGACGAGAATAGCTTTCAAATGGAAACTCGAACAGGACGAATATTATTCTCTGATCGGCTTTGTAATAATCATGTAAATATTACTGCCCTATACCAGGAGCGCCTCAGGCGTTATAATGAAATTGACAGAGATTACTTAGAGAATTGGATCTTTTAGTGTCCATAGTTATGTTTATTGTATACACATATCATTTGCCATGAAATCCTCTTTATCACAAAATGGAAATTATGGGTTGAAAGGTAAACATTGGAGCATGACTGCCTAATGCGGTTTGGAGTATTCGAGTTTGTCTGAAGAATAACGTGTCGTAAATATTTGAGTCTTGCCGTGTTTATTAGTTGGTATTAATTACCAGCAGTTGGGGAAATCTGGAATACTTCGTTGAAGTATAGTCTTAAAAAAGGAAAAATGCAATTCTGGACTCCAAACGTAAACAATAGATAGTCCCTAATGCGGACTGGGTTACTCCACTCGACCTTTTGGTTCCTAACATCTGGGATATTTCTTTGTAAGTATAACACTATTGTTAAATAACTACTGTTACTAGAGTTCCTGACCTGCGTAGTTCATATACCATTGCTTAACCTTGCATTGGTAAATTAAACATGGGCTATCTGTAAGCCCAATGACAAAAATCAGCTATTGTACCCAAATGGGATCTTTTCTCGTAAGGAAAAGATTTGGAGATTGATTAAATCGGAGACGGTAATACTCGCCTCGCACCACCAGTCATCGTTCATTATGTATTTTACATGGCTTTATGTTTACCCGCATTACCTTGTAGCGCTTCCGTTTACTGTAAACTGTTTTATTGACAGCTGATGTTCAGACATGAATTAATGATCAGTGATACAGAATGATATTTCGTTCTTAGTCGTGTATTGTTTGCATGAGACATATTTACATAAGCCGATGAATCTAAAATCGTTCATTACCAAATTATATTCAGCGACTTCGCTGGAAGATAGTTATTATTGTCTGCCCGTCGTCTCTATTCGATAGGGAGTTTATTTCCCCGAGACCATGCACAGACTTGATTTCTTGTTGATCGATAGTAAATTGCTACATGCGTTAGAATAACAGTATTGGTCGAGTTATTCAAGGACACATCGGCGATTACGTAATCATGTAATGATGAAGTATTAGATACGTTTTCTATCTGTGGTGATTTGTATCTCAGCCAGGCAATGCCGTAAATGTGGGGGTACCAGATAAGTCAGATTTTTGGTCTTTTTGTTCCTTAGTTTTTTGTTTTTCTACTGAAAAAAATGCATGTGCTGGCAGCATGCTGATATTATATATGCATACTAACTCTTGAAATTGTGTTGCATGTTGCATATTCGGACACCGAGTCAATATATACGTGTTACGCTTCAAAGCATTATGAGTAGAAACCTGCGAGCTTTAGAACAATTTGTGACATCATGAAACCATATTTCTGGATATTCCCGATTCACATATGCCAATGCCAGGACATCGTTGAACATTTTTTTAGTGGTACACCGAGATTCAACATATATGATCAATTGATGTTTCTCCTACGACAATAAAAGCGTTTTTCTTTATCAAATACCAAAGAAGTAAAAAACTACTTCCGACTTGCCGTCCATATGTACTAACCTGGTCCATGTCACCTCCTATCTCGTGTATTTCTTATCGCGAAATTATTATCAATCCGTGTCAAACCCACTTCCCATTTTTACCGGGTTTCCCGCGTTTTAGTCACACAATTCTTGAAATTATTGACCAGACTGTTTCCCTTCCATTTCGATCGGTTGCGATGAGGTTAGATTAGCGCCATGATTTAAATGAGGAAATTAATTCAGTCTTGCTGAATGACTTCCCGTAGAAAGCAACGCCACATCTGAGAACGACTGGAGGCGAGTTACACTGTGGTACACAGAATCCTGTCTCTCCTGCAGTAATAGGTCAAAACGATGTTAATAACGATAGTCATATGTAACAGAAGTATGTTAGTCCTGTAGTTATTAGAGCAATATGCAAGAGGCGGCAAATTTGACGGCGTCTGGCGACTAAAAAGCAAACATATGACTCTACAGGAAAGCATCCCTCGGCACCTAACATTCAGACCCGAGAATACGGTGGATTCTCGGACGTAGCCTTAGTATCTCAGCCGCGCTTTTATTGCAGCTGTTCATGTAGACACTATGAAGTATCCACACGGCCCCTAGCACCGGCTTACACGGAAGTAGATTCTCTAGCTCGGGAGCTGTGATGACAGATCAGCTCAAACAATCCGACGTCAGTATGTCGGCATCTCTTCCCACTTCCCTTATATTTGTTGTAATCTAGATATACCCCACAAACATGCAGTCGCAATATACATATAGCTGTATTCGCCTCTGGTAGATTAATGGAACGTAGAAACTTTAGCTCTCCGCACATCCCGGAAATTGCCAGGCTGGATAATTTCCTGGATCTGTTTGACAACGAAATTACTCTTGATCTTTCTCCATTCATCAATTAGTTGTCTCTTTATTGCCATAACCCTAATTACACAGTTCATAAACATATGATTTAATGTCTTTCAACACAGAAGCAGCCAGAGCTGGCAATCATTCGTCGACAGGTATTTTTGTACGCAAATAACTTATCGCGTGGTTGTCAAGAGTGTAGCCTAATGGATCATGTCACGATTCACTTTAACACCACAGACATCCTAACTGATCTAATTGCATAGCGAACAAACGCCGCCAGTCCTGGGTTAGGTAGAATTTTATGGAAATCAAATGTTGAATAGCGATGGAAATCCCTGCACACTACGACCGTATTCAATATTAATAAATGTTTCAACAATAACTCTGAAAATAAACTTCCCCGGACTAAGATGAAGCGTTTGGTCGGCGTCGGACCTCACATGTATTTGTTCTGTTTACGAACTTGCATTCTGTAAATATTCTCTCGTTTGGGCCGTTTTTGTCTATCTGGCGGTCACATAGTTCATTATTTTCCAACAGATGACTTGATAGGGCTAATAAAATAATAAACCATGATACAGATGGACAGAAAAGTGGACGGACAGACAGATAGACGAGGACCTGACCAACGAAACATACAAGAGGCACATCTACAGACTACATTCTATATTGGATAGAAGTTTCGCCGACCTGCCTTCATTAGTTCTTAAGATATGGGAGTCCGAGGAAAAGAGGACGGACATACGGGGTGACAACAATACCCCTTAGCCCAATCGGGCTGAGGGGTAAAATAGGTTATCGGACAGACCGTTTTATGAAGCTTCTTTAATAATAATTAGGCCAGATCTGGTAAATGCCATAGGCGCTCCAGATAAGTCCGAAACATTGTACGATTATTACAATACCCATAAAGGGAGCCACAAGGTCCGTCATGTTTGATTTTGCCCATCAAGATGTCGTTATTGTTGCGATGACTCGGAACCACGCCTGATCCATAAGAGTAGCGTGGTCTGTCACAGAAGAAATCTAGGCAGGGAAGAGAGACGAGAATAGCTTTCAAATCTAGACTCGAACATGAAGTATATTATTCTCTGATCGGTTTTGTAATGATCATGTAATATGTTACTGCCCTATACCAGGAGCGCCTCAAGGGTTATAATGAAATTGGTAGAGATTACCAGCTCAACCGGATGATTCATTGCCCCGTTAGGATTACAAATGCGATCTTTTAGTGTCCACAGTTATGTTTTTTGTATAAACATATCATTTGTCATGAAATCCTCTTTATCACGAAATGGAAATTATGGGTTGGCAAGGTAAACATTGGAGCATGCCTACCTAATGCGGACTGCATTATTCGGGTTTTGCCGAAGAATAACGTGTCGTAGATAGTCGAGTCTTAAGGGTGTCGTATTCATTAGTTGGTGTTAATTAGCAGTAGTTGGTGAAATCTGGATTACTTCATGGAAAGTATAGCATGAAAAATGGATAAATGCAACTTCAAATGAATTCCAAACGTAAACAATGGGGTACTCCCTAATGCGGACTGGGTTACTCGACTTTGTCCCCGACTCGACATTTTGGTTCCTAAGAACTGGGATATTTCCATGTAAGTATAGCGTTATTGCTGAAGAACTACTGTTAAGGTTACTATATCGGGTCCCAGTTGCGTACGTGGACGTATCACAATTTTGCTTAATTACGAGGCAGTGCTTTTTTGTATCCATACAAAATATACATTTTCTGAAAGCCCTTGATTCAAGGAATTTAGATAAATAAATAACTTTCTCCAATTTATTTTAAGAACCGATTTATTTAAAGATAAATGATGTCATTTGGAAAAGTATAGTCCTCAAAATCACGCGCTATTAACTCTCTCAGTTTCCATCAAACAAACTTGCTTTTTTGGAATAATGAACTTCACCACTTGAATAAAAATAGGTTGCCTCATTTTTTTTAGTTAGAGCCTAGAAGTTATTTTATCGTCGTGCAAAGTTGAAAGATTGAAAAAATCTACAAAAACTAGACTCCTCTCCACTAAGTCATAACTAATTCATGAACAGGGCCGAACTTATAAAATTTGAGGCAACCTTTTGAAGATCTACAGGATTGGAATATTGTGTCCAAGTTCATGTTTGTACATCAAATGACAAGAGAGAAATCAGAAAGGCAAAACCCACTTTTTGGGGGGAAACTAAACGGAGAAAACGGTCAAAAACCAATCAGTACCTACTGCACCACGAATGGCTTGAGTTTAAAAAAGTCATGTTTTTTTACTACAGTGCACTATTTTTATAATTTCTTATTCCCCCAACTTGTAGGTTTGACTGTGTACTCTGGTGTAAAACAAAAGCTTCGACCCGATACAGTAACCATAATAGAGTTCTTGGTCTGCGTAGTTTATATACCATTGCTTAACCTTGCATTGGTAAACATGGGTTATCTGTAAGCCCAATGGCAAAAATCCGCTATCGCACCCAAATGGGATCTTTTCTCGTAAGCAAAAGATTTGGAGACTGATTAAATCGGAGACGGTAATATTCGCCTCGCACCACCAGTCATCGTTCATAATGTATTTTACATGGCTTCTGATTTATCCGCCTAACCTTTCAGCGCTTCTGTTTACCGCCAACTGTTTTATCGACAACTGATGTTCAGGCATGAATTAATGATCAGTGATACAGAATGATATTTCGTTCTTTGTCGTGAACTGTTTGCATGAGACATATTTACATAAGCCGATGAATCTAAAATCGTTCATTACCAAATTATATTTAGCGACTTTGCTGGAATCTAGTTATCATTGTCTGTCTGTCGCTTCTATTGGATAGGGAGTTTAATTCCCCGAGACGATGTAGAGACTTCGACACGGACTTGATTTCTTGCTAATCGATTGTAAATTCCTACGAAGTAGGCTACCATCTGCAAATTGTCCGGTAGTCAGTGATAGTGAGTGAGTCCATCCGAATCCTTTCGTCGGCAAAATAAGGAGAACCGTTGACATTAGAACCTTGATTTTTTGCATGAATGTGCATTAGGGGTCTGTTACCAGCACGTTCTGAGCTGTCCTGCTTTTGATGAAAATGTCTGGTGATTTTTGATGAAAATCACTGGTGATTTTGACTTGGGCTGTGTCCATCTTAAAATAGGCAGGATTTCAACTTGGGGCGGGGGGATTCCCAAGAGTTGAGTGCGCGTCGGAGTCCTAATGCCTACCCTACTTCGTAGGTCCTGTGACGTTAGTAACACTGCCATGTTGTTACATGCGTTCGAATAACAGGAATGTTCCAGTTATACGGGGACACATCGGCGATTGCTTCTCGACAATTTTCTTCTCGAGCTTGGATTTGAAGTTTACTTAACCAATCTTGTATTTCGCAATCTGCAATTGTTTGTGATGAAGCATTAGATACTGTTTTTATTTAGCCGCGTTCCTGTGGTGACTTGTATCTCAGTCACGCAATGACCTAAATATGTGGGTACCAGAAAAGTGATATTTTGGGTCTTTTTTCTCTCGTTTTTTATGCTTTCCTGCTGATAAATGTGCATGTGCTGGCAACATGCTGATATTATCTATGCAAAAAAACACCGGGTCGATCTTTTCGTGCTCGCTTCAAAGCATTATGAGTAGAAACCTGCGAGCTTTAGAACAATTTGTGACCCATGAAACCATATTTCTGGAAAATCCCTATTCACATATGCCAATGACAGGACATCGTTGAACATTTTTCTATTGGTACAGAGAGATTCAACATGGTTGCTCAATTTATGTTCCTTCTACGACGATAAAAGAGCTTTTCTTTATCAATTACCAATGAAGTATTTGAAAATGTCTCAGTACTACTTCCGACTTGGCGTTCATGGGTACTAACGTGGTTCATGTCGCCTTCTGTCGCGTGTATTTCTTATCGCGAAATTATTATCAATCCGTGTCAAACCCATTTCCCATTTTTACCTGGTTTCCCGCGTTTTAGTCAGACAGTTCTTGAAATTATTGACTAGACTGTTTCTCTTCCATTTCGATCAGTTGCAATGAGATTAGATTGGCACCATGATTCGCAAGTCTTGGCGAATGACTTCCTGAAGAACGCAAGGTCGCATTTGGGAACGAATGGAGGCGAGTTACACTGTGGTACACGGAATCCTGTCAATCGTGCAGTAATAGATCAAACCCACGTTAATAAGGATATGTTAGTCCTGTAGTTATTAGAGCGATACGCAAGAGGTGGGAAAAGTTGACGACGCCTGGCGACTAAAAAGCAACCATATGACTCTACAGGAAAGCATCCCTCGGCACCTAACATTCAGACCCGAGAATACGATGGATTCTCGGACGTATCCTTAGTATCTCAAACGCGTTTTTATTGCAGCTGTTCATGTAGAGACTATGAAGTATCCACAAGGCCCCTAGCACCGGCTTAACGGAATTAGATACGCTAGCTCGGGAGCTGTGATGACAGATCAGCTCAAACAATCCGACGTCATCTAGATATACCCCACAAACACGCAGTCGCAATATACATATAACTACATTGGCCTCTGGTAGATTAATGGAACATAGAAACTTTAGCTCTCCGCACATCCCGGAAATTGTCAGGCTGGATAATTTCCTGGATCTGTTTGACAACGAAATCACTCTTGATCTTTCTCAATCCATCAATTAGGAGTCTCTTTATTGCCATAACACTAACTAAATAGTTCATAAACATATGATTTAGTGTCTTCCAACACAGAAGCAGCCAGAGTTGCCAAGCAGTCGTCGACAGGTATTCTTGTACGCAAATAACTTATCGCGTGGTGTACCCTAATGGATCATGTCGCGATTCACTTTAACACCACAGACATCCTAAATGATCTGAATGCATAGCGAACAAACGCCGCCAGTCCTGGGTTGGGCAGAATTTTATGCAAATCAAATGTTGAATAGGAAATCTCTGCACACTACGACCGTATTCAATCTTAATAAATGTTTCAACAATAACTCTGAAAATAAACTTCCCCGGACTAAGATGAAGCGCTTGGTCGGCATCGGACCGTACAGCTATTTGTTCTGATTACGAAATTGCATTCTGTAAATGCTCTCTCGTTTGGGCCGTTTTTTCTATCTGGTGATCACATAATTAATAAATCATCGCTATGAAAAATGTGTATCTGATACCGCTCAAGTCAGTGCTAGGGGCCGTGTGGTCATGTCATTCAAGATGTCCACATGAACAGCTACAATAAAGGCGTGGCTGGAATAAAAATCATGCAAGGATCACCTTTTGTTCTTGTGATGTTTTTAGATATATGCAGTAAGTAAATTTGTCTGTGGAGTCAAATGTCTTATTGTCAGTACATAGACAAATCTGTAAACGACATTCTTTTTGTTTGCGGACGTTAGTGTGTATGACTTAACTCCGCTTTCAACAATCTTTCAGTCATATTACGACGTTTGGGTAAAACGGATGGATTCCTTCTCTTTTTCTCACCGGGAACCCCACGGGTGCCTTTTTTGTTTGCGGAATTTTAACCTGATTCAACACCCCGTACTATATACTTACAATTATCTGCATATAAATAATCAAAATTCAAGAAATAGAGCATTTGAAATAAAGGAATACACTCGTTCATCGATTTAGGACTTATTATCTAACACTAACTCGATTTAGATGGCGAAGGAGAAACCCACTAAAACAAGTCCATCATAAAAGATATCAAGGCATTCAGCATTGAACCTAGCTATAGATCTGATCACTCTGGTATTTTAATGAACATTCCAAGTCAATAAATGTATGAGGCAGTGGTCTTTGGAAATGGACACAAAAAATTCGACAAGAAATATCCAATACTAACAATATGCTGTCCCTGTCTCTAACCATGAGCAAATCAATGAAATACAAACTTCTAGTCCGTCATTCAATATTCGGTTGTCGTCCATTAAAGAATTCCCGGGTCCATAATCTAAAGACTCCTCACTCCATAACTTAGACATACAATTCACAACAGAAACACGTTTTTCAAGTTCAAGTTTTCTTGGGATGACAATTAGAGGATTTACAAAATTATATTCAACGTTTCGCCAGAAAATGAACACAATACAAGATAGACATACAAGATATTGAGAATATGGAAACAAACCTTTCGAACTTTTGGAAGTGCAAAAACAAACTTCACGTTATCCGAAAACTAAAGCGATATGGCCATTTTCTTATATTAAGAGCACAAAACATGGTAGAAGAAGAGAAACTCTCCAGTGATTTTTGTAGACCATAGAATCCAGAAATTATGTTAACAAAACTGTCCCTAAAGTTGAGACCAACAGTGGTGACACTATTTGGTGACACTATTGGACGACTATTGGTGACACTATTTATACACTAATGGACGACGGCTGAATTATGAATGACGGACTAGACGCTTGTATTATTACTATCTCCGATCAATCTGAAATATTATCTGCAGCAAAAAAAATGTATCCATGTCTATACTCAATATAGGAAACAGAATAACCGTTTAGACTTTTGGATACTGTATTCTAAGTGCAATCCAATCTGAACATTCAGAAGCCATTTGACTTTCCAGGAAGCTACAGACTTTCTTAGGAAAATGAAAAATAAAAAAAGACTGGAGTCGGATGGTTTCACGACAGGTTTTTTTCAATATTTTTCTTTTGTGAAACTGGTCTTCTAACACGTTGTATGTTAACGCTCGATGATTTCTTATTATTTTTTACAATGAAACGATGTACTCCATTTATTTATTTATTTAAATTACAAGCGTCTAGTCCGACTTGAATTGCATTACATCCGTCAAACTAAATCTACATGTACCGCATGCTATCAAAAATATGAAATACATGTACGTATGTCTTTATTTAATTCTGAGCAAAAACTGGATAAAAGATTACTATATCTGCAGTCTCCCAGAGTAATCTTCAGGCTTTAGTCTGTAAAATGGAAAGATTCGGAACTTAACACTGAGATGGGCGGCACATTCCCCTGTGTTTTTACTTACATGGAGATGAGTGCAGGTGTATTTATTTGTTGACGATGTACTCTGGTGCGGTTACGAAGTGTATCTCTCGGTTTTCCTATAGATTTTCGAGCATTCAGCACATGTAACATAGAGAAAATTTTGGGAGGTACAGTCCATGTTGTTTCGTAGTTCAAAGTGCTTATTGGTTGTGCAAAATAGGATTTATGGATCATAATATTTTGGCAGCACTTGCACCGCGTACGTATCTCCATATTTAGACGTTGTACAAGAGGCTGCATTGAGCGAATTGAATTGTGTTTTGGCCAGCATTTTTTTTCGATTTGGTGCTTGACGATTTCCCATTTATTCACCTTCCGCATCCAAAAGGCCTCCGCAGTCGTTGATTTGAATCTAATATTCTCATGTTATTGGTAATGACCTGGAATACATTTTTATTGTTTGGATTATAGATGTTTGTGAAAGTCAGAATATTTTCTTTGCATTTTCTTTCCCGGGATTTCTCAAATCGACTGTATCTATGAGAGTGCCTTTTCAAATCCTTCCTCTATTAGGCTTCCGGGTAATTTCTGTCAATGAAGTATTGCTTTTTTAGTTCATTTAATCGGTCAATTGGTAGATTCAATAGTGTATATCCGTATAGTCAGATTGAACGGAACCTGATATTTTAGCTTCATGGGTAACAGGATTTTGCACGACCAATACTCTTTTGTATAATTGGGTTCACGTTTCAGTCGGATGTCTAAAAGGGAAATCTCAATTCTTCTATGCTATTGTATCCTGTTGTACAAACTTCCTCTAGTATTGATCATGTCATTGTCACATAATTAGTTGCATTTGACCATCTTGTTATTGAAATAACAGTTTTTCGACGTATGTTCTCATGCTCATTCGATGTTATGAATATTCCTCACGCGCATATTCTTTAATTGGACGACGGCTGAAATATGAATGACGGACAAGACGCTTGTATCTAACTTAATTATGCCATAGTAGGCTATATACATGTATCAGTGTCATTGTTAAAACAAGGTAGAGTTCATTCATGTAGCCATTCACCCCATGTAACCATTAGAGACAGATAACAATTTTTTGTATAAAAACGAGTTCGTACCCACCACAATTTATTACTGAAAAGCCGTCGAAGCGGCGATATAGTCCATAACTCACGCATATACTATAGTGTTTGTGGTTTGTTTTAAACACACTGCCTTTGTGTGTCGTAAATATTACAATAAAAAAAACACTATTTATTTTTCATCGTTTATTTATTTATTCCTTGAAGGATATCACAGACACGGGGTCCTGTAACCCCAACGCGATTCAACGCTATATACAGTGCAACATACAATGTAAAATACAATCGTGCAAAATTATAAAGTGTAGACGAGATTATTCTTTAAATTATATCTACATTTAGGCCAGCTTTTGAGATTTGTATATACAGGTAAACATATTTACATCGCTTCCCGCAAAAAATATAAATGGATGTATCCGTTGAAATGAATAAAAGTGCCTTAGCACTTGCGTTTCAAAAGTATTTGCGGAGCTAAAATTATCCGTCAGCCGTGAGTTGGAAATATAAATATAAATAGACATGACCCTAGCTAAAAACGAAAACTTTCTAACATTTATTCTGCTAAGTGATATTTAAAATAAAGTTTGATTGGATACACGTCTCGTCGGTGTCATTTTCACTATAGGAATATAGAATGGTGATTTCGAAGAACGGTATGTCAGGCACATTAACGCGTGCCATATATGTCCACAGTAGATCAATAATACGTAACATTGTTTTCAGTAAATACTCATTAGGCGATATCAACCAGAGTACATCGTTTACAAATATTGTGCTATTTATGGAAAAACAGATATTGGAGTCTGTCATTTCCTTTAATTGAATGCGTTTAACAGATAATTTGCTTGTAGCTAATGCACATCATTACCGTGTTTCAAGTTCTAAATGTAGGTATCCGAACGAAATTTCCAGTGGAAATAAGTGAGATTTAATGGAATTCATCGATGGATTCTCGCTGATAGGACACGGTTTCAATGCTCCGTATATTCTTACTATGAGATGTTCTGTATATCTGGCTGGTATACAACGATAGCGGAAACAGCGTTACTGATGGTAATTAGCAGCTAATCGTCGTGTTCAAGGGAGTATTACAGCTTTAACTATAGTATAATCTATCGCGACTTCTAATATCTCCCGATGAGGGATAAACAATTTAGCCACTTTCCCTCTTTTTCCCGATCAGTGTAAAAGCATAAGACATGTCATCTGTTTTGATGTGATAACACAATAGCACCATTGCAAGGTAATCCTGTCTCGAAGACTGAGCGCCCGGACTGAAGACACATCTGACATTCTTCCCCTGTCCCATGAAATGTTTTTGGACAATTTCTTATCGGGATCCCTTTCTCATTCGTCTGCGACAAGGAAAAGGTAAACTGGCGAACAGATGAGAGTCATATATTGCCCGTCTATGGCCTATTCTGGCTGAAGGGATTTACGCCGGCAGAGATATCATGTAATCGATGAGTTGTCTATCGGTTGTGAGTATTAAATGCCAGAACACACTCCATACACTGGCTCTAGGTTTGATTACCTCAAATGCAACGACTCTAAAGGATAATTTATCTGACAGACGTACGTACAGTACCTATAGTCACGTTACCTCATCTGTGACTCCGATCATCTCACAGACAGGAGCAGACCCTGGTTCGAATGTGGCGTTCTCTTGGAAGTTGCCGCAAAATTTGGTGTTCCAGGCTACGAGATAGGTAAATCTGCTTGAGTCTCTTAAGGCTTACTGGCATGGGTTCAGAAAGCAAGCGACTGGTTTCTGCCCCAAAGGTGTCTTGATGCAATGTAATCATCCCGAATTTGTGATGAATGCACTGCCAACCGTATCAGATATGTCCCAATGTTAGTCACCGCCATCACTCCTGTGTCATTTTGTTGCTTAGTACTTTTACCAAGAATGAGTAGTGCTTTCACCAATGTATCATGTTGTAACCAAACTTCGAGTGAGTGTTCGGTGCAAATTCCAGACTCGATTACAACAGACGGGGACTTGGATACTTTTGCGGTCATCGAGAAATACGACTCTTGTGCCTCATTAGCTGTGATTGCCGTCATCGGTCT
Organism: Hanleya hanleyi; assembly: GCA_036873755.1. Lineage (NCBI taxonomy): Eukaryota > Metazoa > Mollusca > Polyplacophora > Lepidopleurida > Hanleyidae > Hanleya > Hanleya hanleyi. Next base: position 78,662 of record JAVTVY010028356.1, read on the forward strand.
CATTGGAAACGCTCCGTGTTTCAAATTTTTGACGTCAAAGAAACTGCGAAAGAAGTCTTATTCCATCTACTTCAGAGCACTGACCCTGGCAGACAGCCTCACTCTGATGAGCACTGGACTTCCGATTCTACTGGAATGGGCGTTCCATTCTACATGGAGAGATAAACACAGTACCGACATTTGCATTATCTTCCATTTTGTTGTGGAATTCTCCGAAAACTTGTCTTGTATGCTGATACTCGCTGTGGCAACGGATCGCTTCATCGCAGTTGTGTACCCTCTGCGCAGGCGCACTATGTGTACTGTAAAACGGGCACTTTGGACAAGTACTTGTCTTGCCCTCGTTTCCATATTCACCGCAATGCCTGATCTAATACTCATGGAGTTTGGTTTGGTAAGCTTAGACTGCAAAGTTCAGAAGGAGGATTTATTAGATATCATCGAACAGACTCGCTTTTTCGTCTTCAGCTTATATCTTCCAGTTATAGCAACGCTCGTCCTGAACATTAAAGTTTTTCTTGTTATCAGGAAAGCCCAGAAAACCAGAACGAATTTCTTGGATGGTAACGATACTAACTCGTCCGGTCAACTCAGAATCACAATTGCCCTCATCACGGTGACCATGGTGTCCGCCATTTTGTTTCTGCCCGTTATTGGTATAGAAATTTGGGCGTTCGTATATCTCAATTTGGATCACGGTACGTCTGAAAATAAAGACATGCTTGTGAACATGTTGTGTGCCTCTGAACTGATTTCTGTAGTCAATATTTCCATTAATTATTACCCTCTCATTTTGATCGAAAGGGGATACTGTCTATCGAGGTGTACGTACCGATGGCGCACACAGGGAAGGTATAGTCCTACAGATGTTTTACCCCGTCCTACAGTTTCCGTATCTACGTTGACGTTTTTAAAAGAAGAGGAAACATGTTTCAAATTGTCTCAACTGACCAGAGATGGAATTGACCGTCCCGCAGACTTAGAGAGGATATTTCTACCTATAACATGAGGTTATCAGTCATAACATGAGGTAATGTTAATGTGGCTTGATCAGCAATGTCTTGATGCTGTATTGTTTTACCGTCACCCTGGGAGAGTTTGAATATCTTGATTACTATGGTGAGCTAAACATTCATACATATGCTACTTTGTGCTATACTTATGCACACTGTTAGGTTTACTTAGGCCGGGCTGAGAAACTTTTGAACGTTGTCAATATTTGGGACATCTTATCACCCTTTTTACTAAATAGCCCCAAGTATAAATATATGCTTTACATGTGAAATAGAATCAGTGGGTCATCAACGTAAATCAAGCTATCAAAGCTGAATCGAGCTATAATAGCTATGGAGGTGCCTTTCTCAAAGGGAGAAATTACGAACTGAACTGACCTGGGGTCTTAATCTTAATTGATTTTGCGATGTCCCACCGACAAAGGGCGCTCATAATCACTCTTGGAAATAATGTTCAACGTGGAGATTACCTGTATGAAGTACCTTAGTCACTGGTTCTGCTTGTTTGCTTGACAATCTTGTGGCTCCATAACTGAAAATGAAACCTGAAGATTAATCGTATATCTATTAGTACCCCAGCGACACATCAAGGTTGCAACCAGAATCTGTATCTAACACCGAAGCGAACGAAAGGACTTATACCAATAACCGATTGAATTTTGCATGAAAATATGCACAGAAAGGAGAAATAGCTCAAGTGAGAGCTAGCCCAAATGTGATATGTTAACCTAGACACCTAATGTGTATTTACCAAGAGTGATTGATAATAGACGTTCGGCAATAATTTTATGAAATAGTGTATTGGGCTATTTTGCTAACCCTGGGATTCTGCTTCATACCTGTATACTATACCTACAACATTCACTACATTCACAGATGAGAATATGCTTTGCTCCAATTAAAAAAGTCTGACATGTCCCGTCCCATCTGGACACTATGATACGTTCCTATGTGGGGGGGTTGTTTGTTTTTTTTTTGGTTTTTTGGGGGGTTTTTTGGTACGTAATAAATATCCCAACTGTAGTTTCGAACTTTATGTTCTTTTCAATGATGGACAGATATATGACTGGTTTTACTGGGCTACTCCATCGTGGTATTTGGGGCACTGGTCATGAAGAACATCCGTGCAACATTTTCTCTTATACCAGTGTCACATAGACATTGAATATTAGACAGAACTAAGGACGTGATTTATATAACGTATGGTGTGTACAGCATACGCTAAATAACAACGCCAAATAACAAAGTGAAAACTGGTCTTTAAACTTCTGTGCTTAGGCTATTTAAGGTAACATCAATACTGATGTCTATTGAATGTATGGTCTGCCAGTTTAAAAGGCAAAAACCTTCTAGCGGCTGGACCATCCCCGAACATCCACGGAGAATGTGACGGTAGTGATTTTTCATTGGCTAAAGAATTTAAACATGGCGGAAAATGTGTCTTCTCGGTTCAGGAAAGCTGTGAGAATGCTCGAATAAACTATCCACGGGAAGTTTACAACGGATTCCAAGTTCGAGATTTAACGTAAAACGTGGGTTTCATTATTTTGAGTGGAGAAAATGACGTATTTTGACAGCCGGACATTTAGGTCCGGCAGCTAAGTCGATTTTCCCGGTTAAGTAGAAATCAGTATTATGAAATATCTTGTAGGGGCTGCGTGTCGGACTAGGATAATACAAATGAGGTTTAGTAGGTAGGGGTGAGTGGCGATAACGCACTGAATAGAAAGGCAACACTTTTTCGGATTACAGCTAAAACATGTAGTGTTTAACAATGTCCTGTTGTTATCTAAACTATATAGCCCTGTCGGGGTACATATTCTAGATCGAATTCTGAGCCCCCCCCCGCCCCCCCCCCCCCCCCCCCTTCCCCCTCCGCTTCGGGCTGGCCTATGAAAACCTCTCGAGGCGGGTGTTAAACCATTTAGTTAGTTTCGCGCTTAACTTTTAAGTGTAGAATAGTAAAAGATGCAATTTGGTTTGGCTTGATCGCACAATAATACCATCGCAATTGAGTGGCTCGAAATGAGACACTTCCATCTTTTTCAAACGCCAGTTCCATGAAATCTTTCTGCGAATTTTTAAACGGGATCTCCTGGTTCATTCCTCTGCATTAAGCAGCCAGGTAATCTGAGCAAGAGCTGAAAATGATATATATATAACCAGTCATTGGCATATTCTGGCTGAAGTTATTGACCTGAAAATGATTGTTTTATATTAGAATAAAAGAATAAATACCAAAACGGCTTGCCATAAAAATACATCGCCGTCGTTTCACCAAGGTATATGACGGATTGAATGCGATGATTCCGTGATGATCTGAGCGATGGTGTGTTGATTGCGCAACATCGCTCCCGTTTTATTGTCGTGTTTACCCTCATTCAACTGCACAATACACAACCACATTAGTATTAAATGACTAACGACTGACTAATAGTTATAATTCACATCTTTGTAGTAAACACGACGTCAGTGTACTTCGATTTATATAAGACGAGTCTAGCATGGGATTATGGCGACGAAGCTTTGCAGAGGTGATACTAGAACGATGGTGCGATGTAAAATACCATCGCTATCATTTCAACAAGGTGATGATATGACGTGATGGCTCCGTCGCCATCACACCATAGCCATCGGAGAAAACGCCATGATACCGTCCGCCTCGATATTAAAACATGGTCGATTATTACGATGCGTTGAGATGTCAAATCCTAGCGATTATATCAAAGAGCGATGTCTCCCTCGTTTTAGAAAAATTCAAAGACTGATTTATCGGAGATGCTAATCTTCGCCTCTCACCACCTGTCCTCGTTCATAATGTATTGACATTTACGTCTGATTTCTGTTCCTTTTAACGCCTCTGTATATTTCTCCATACAGGTTTTTCTTCGATGACTGATATTCGGACACGCATTAATGATCAGAAATACAAAATAATGTTACGTTGTCACATACGTACTGTTTACATAAGATCTCTTTTCAGATAAGCCGATGAAATCGTTCATTTGTGAAATGCCGTGTTCTTGCTGAAAGGTTATATAATCGTCGTCGGTCAATCTTCTCTGATCATACACTCTCAACGTTAGGGGTGTAAAGGGGGTGTGAAATCAGTGAAAGCAGAAACTCCTAGGCTGTTACTTCACAACCCTACACGGCGTAAATGAGGTATCAAGGGGGTATTTATGTCTCCAGCAAAAAAGTCACGAACAATACTGGGACATATCTGATAAATGGTGTTATATTTTATTTTTTTTAAAAAGACTAAAATGGACGTGTATGACTGAAATAGATTTCATACCCTCCATGGAATGAGTTAATGAAGCCATCAATACCACACCGACGAGTGCACATAGGCGTTTCTTAACCCTATCTTGCCTGGGCGATTTGGGGTGTACGGGGTGGGGGAAGTACCCCTCCCTCCCCCCCCACCCTACATATTTTCGCTATTGATTAGAAGGCTGCAACTAGGGCTAGAGGGCTGAAAAAAATGCTGGGGTGGTATTCACACCCTAAATGTCAATAATATATTTGACGTGTCGTCGTCTAAATAACAAACAGGGAGACAACTCTGAACCCGTGAACTTGTGTCATACCAATCCAAAATAGGGGCCTAATTCCTCTCGTTGGTATTTCTTCATGCATATTCGAGATGGTGCCAACCATCGTAAGAAAAGGTCTATCGATTATTGACTCGGAAATTCTTTTGTGGACCACGGCTGAATATTGAGTGTCGGTTCTGACGCATAGAATTGTATCGTGGTATAACGCAAATAACACATGGGTATTTGGTACAAAGCCGTGGATTTTCTTCTACTGTCAGCCCACATTTGTATCCGTTCACATTTTATCAACAAATGTGTTTATTTATTCTGGCTTAAGGATGTCCGCTGGTGGTAAATCAAAGTAATTAACTTTTTGAATAATGTGTGAAAAACAAAGAAAAACAAAGAAAAACATATAGGTTGGTGTGCATTTTTTTTGCTGTAGGCAACGTTAAGTGGACTGACCCATACTCAATTTGGTAACCCAGAAAACATAGGGAATAGCCTTGATTTTGAAGCATATTCATGAAAAATTCATATAAATAGTATTTAACTTTTTCTTATATTCTAACTGTTTGCAGATAATCACCATGTCTATCAAAATTTAGCAAATTGGATGGATGTTGGTGTGCAAAATTCTCGGTTAGAAGGCTTTTAAAGGAAATCCCCATCTCTTAACCTAGGAAAGGGAGATAACCCAATATAAAAATAGTCAAAATGGCTGCCAAAGTCAAAAACCACCAGCGGACATCCTTAAGTGGGAAAACGGACATTATGGAGTCCAAAACTGAATTGATGTGTGCATTGGTAACTAGTTTCCATATTTTTATATAGAGTTATCGCCCCTATGACACACTCTCCAATGATGATGCTTTGAAATTTTCGTGTGGGAAATGCTCGTGGTGCATAATTTATCCAGTTTGCTACAGAAACTCTTCCTATATCCATTTTCCGTATCTGATCCAGGTGACTGTTATGCTCTCACCTTTGCCGGTATAACATCATTCAGTTATCTGCTCATTGTGGTCCTATTCTATTCCTATCATCTTTACAAGTCCAGGTAAATCTTAAATTCTCGCAGAAGGTTTACTTGGATATTTTTGATGATTCGAATGAGTTCTTGGGTTGTTGCCACTATTATACAATGTCGTACATTTCATCCCCCGCGCTTGTTTTGAATTAGCATGTCGGTATCTCAAGCCTGTGGTTTTTGCTTTGACATCCGATCTATGTCGATTTCAGCTCGACATCAAAGCCGTTTGGCCAGCGATGAATTCAAACCTGTCACAGTTCATACATCGCAGTGGATTGGCGTAACCAGCTAGCTTAGGGTGTTCACTGATTGGTTTGCTTTAGAGGAAACCCCTTGATCTATTTATACCCAGAATAGCTCTGGTATAGCCTTGTTCTACACTACGTGAGAACAACGCTATGTCTGCAACCCAATCACCAGATCGAGTTGTTGGGAAAGTGCCGTACGGGCAATATTTGCCGAACCAATTGATCACAACCAATAAAATAATTCGACTCTATGTCCACTTACCTTTCATAAAAATCCTTGTTTATGAGTGACTGTCCGTTTTTAGCTTGGCAAGAGATCTAAACTCGGACGAGGGGGGTAAAACTGTCCACATCACCGCCATCTTGCATCGACCAGAACGCCGATTACGCGCCACAACAACTCGCGATAAACGCTGCATGCACATGGTGGGATTTGACGCACAAGGCTGGCGAGTTTACCATGGCACAACCAACCAATTTTTATTCAATCTATCTAGCAATCGATTATGTCTGTGAGAAATTAAGTTTACCGTATGATCTGAAACCTGAACAAAGGCGAATACATAAAAGCGAGAACAGCCATACAATTGCTCAATCTGTGAATCAAACTTTCCTGGGAAAGTCAACTTTAAAGTGAACTCTCACATGAGGAAAACCATACAATTACTCCATGTGTGATTACACTTATGAATCTACATATAATAATATAATACATGTATATGCAAAACCTTGCAATTTGCCAAACCTCGTAATCAATTTTCAATAATGATAACAGATAGACGGCCTGGGCCATACAAACTCAAGGGCGTAGGCAAGGGGGGGCTTGGGGGGGGCTTGAGCCCCCCCAAATTTTGACGGCCGGCAAAAAAAAAAAAAAAGAACAAAACAAACAAACAAACGAAAAAAGGAAAGAAAGAAAGAAAAAGAAACCTAACATAGCATATAAGATCACGTATCTTATTCAATTATTACAGGAGAAGTAAACTTATCACCGCCAGTACATACCATTAGGCCTAAAATAAGATTGCAATTGATCAGTGATCAAAGCCATAGATTGACGATTTCGGGCTTCAATCGAGAATGGAATAGTGTGCTCCAAATCCAATCAAATGCCGCCTATTTGGACAAAAAACATCAAAACTTCCGATGAGGAGAATTTTTCGTAACTTTTTCACTACAAACTTATTTTGTTTTTCAATTGAGATCCCAGTACTTCTTTATTCACAAACAAGAGATATACAAACTCTCAACTACTTTTCATAAAGAAACCCTAGAAATAAACCTACTGTCTTTCCCAGATAATAAATCCCAGACGTTTTTGGTGATATTTCGGAGAAAATTTATCGTACAACATTGAAACTTCACACAGTATATAAACTAAAAAGCCCGAATTGTATTTCTGTCTTTCATTAAAATTTGTTGAGAACTGACCAAAGTCACCGATACCTACCATGTTATTTTGGGGCCACGATAACTTTGATCTGCCATTGTTAAAACATGCGAGCTTGACGTAAAAAGTCAAAAATATCTCTCAAGCCCCCCCAAATCTGACAACTTGTCTACGCCCTTGAAACTCACCATACTGGAGAATACAATCCCAATTGGGAATTACTTTCAGTAAACACATACTGACAAACTCTGCCATGGAAAAAAACACACAGTGACCCCTCCGCTCATTACATTTATGAGAATACATAGAAGAATGAACAGCCATACATGTGTCCAATGTGTGAAACCAGCTTTCCCAAGACATTCATCACTTAAATGAACTCTCACGGTCGGAAAACCATACAAAAGCTCCACTTGTGATTATATTTTGTACCAGACGTTGAGCTTATTCAGCATATGATAAAATATTCGTGAGAGGAAACCTATGCAATGCCCGGTACGTGAACACGACTTTCCCAAGAGATTTTCTTCTATCGAACTCTGTCCTGAGGAAAGCCACACAAATGCCCGTGCACTTATTACATCTATGAGAATACATAAAAGAGAAAACAGCTATACAATTGCTAAATCTGTGAATCAAACTTTCTTGGGAAATTCAAATTTTTTGGCCTGTCCCCAGGGAAAATTACAGATAATCCTGTACTAATCACACTTAGGAGGATACATGCAGAAGAAAACAACCAGACAACCCAAAAGTGCTCAATCTGTGAACTCTGCGTTCCTAAGAAATCCAGCACTAATGTTATGACATGAAACAATAGCTAAATCAATGCGCTTGAAATGTTGATGCATTGGTTAAGGAGAAATCAATAGTTATTGAGCAAAACGACCGTTTTCACCTCTATTTTAGAGAGCGGGATCGCCATAACCTGTTAAGCTTATCCAACACATTAAGGTTCAGTTTGTGAACCAGATTTACCCAAGGAGGTTTATTATTCGAACTACACGTCCTGATGGAAACCACATGGATGTTTATGCACAATTGTCAGATTTGTAAAAGCAAATGAATGAATTTCGATTGTGAATTGAGCTATTCAATGCCATACAAATGCCCAATTTCATAATCCAGATGTTATCAAGACATTTGACTTTGTAGGACTCGCTCGGGAGAAAAACTTGGGCTTGATCCCTGCTACTGCATAATTTATTCTTTCTTTCAAATATCTTCGCGCATTTGTTTCTCATGCGCACATTGCAACAAAGATATTAGGAACTGGCCTTCATTTTTGCATAGATGTAATGCGTGAGTATGGACGGGTATAACTCACTGAGGAATTCCAGTGATTGGAAGGATTGTCGGTGTAATTTCTACTGAGGACTGATTTTATTTCCTCTTAAAAGATGGCACCCTTCCTGTGTGACAAAAAAACTGAGTCGTATGTTTCTTCTTCCGATACCACTGTCTACGGCTGTGAGACAATTCTTCGATTTTGAACAATTAATGCATATGAAACTCTGTCCACTTAAGCATGGAAATAGTGTTTTCGCAGTGTTCGGTGTATAAAGGGAATCTACCTTTGATCTTCTGTAACTCTTTCGGCTAGGGGCTTTTTTTCAAAGAGAGGATGGCAGTTCGAGCACTCCATTTTCCATTGTCTATAGTTGTGCGAGTCAAATCTCACCATGTGCGTGTTGCGTTTATCGCGAGTTGTTGTGGCGCGTAATCGGCGTTCTGATCGATGGAAGATGGCGGCGATGTGGACAGTTTACTCCCCTCGTCCGTGTTTATATCTCTTGCCAAGCTAAAAACGGACGGTCACTCATAAACAAGGTTTTTTATGAAAGGTAAGTTGACATAGAATCGAATGATTTTTTGGTTATGGTCAATTGGTTCGGCAAATATTGCCCGTACGGCATTTTCCCAACAACTCGATCTGGTGACTGGTTAGTTCAATCTTGAACGTCACTCGACTGAGCTTACTCCGTTCAACGCAGCGTATCACGTAGCAATGGAGCAGATCCCCCACAGATTCCATGGGGCGCTGTAGACTCGATTTTCTCGAAGTTCGTCCGGCATTTATCTCTGCTGTGGCTAGATAAACATCTTACAAATATTCTACGACATTAATTTCAGAAAATCTTTGCGAAATAAAGACAAATCTTACCTTAGACGACCAACATCAGTGAAATCCAAACGACGGTAGACTGCGCGTGCAAAAAACGTTCCAAATTTACGCGCGGTTACATGTTTTCAAAAAGTGATATCGTGCACGGAAACGGACTGAATTGAATCCGCCCAAAAGAATGGATTCCAGCGGACAAGAAACCGCGATGGAAATAAAAGCAAATTCTACGAATTGAGATAATATAAAATATCACTTGCTTTGATTCCAGAATATTGCCCTCCTCGATATATGAGAATAGCTGTGTTCAGTATGTGAATAAAAGTTCAAACTATATAATATTGTTAAATCTGTCAATACAGCGTTTGCTCATTAACACTACTTCTTTTTTTGGTGAGAGAGTGGGAAGAGAAATTATATATATATTTCTATCTATATTTCCATCGCGGTTTCTTGCCCGCTGGAATCTAATTCTTTTGGGCGGATTCAATCCAGTCCGTTTCCGTGCACGATACCACTTTTTGAAAACATGTAACCGCGCGTAAATTTGGAACGTTTTTTGCACGCGCAGTCCACCGTCGTTTGGATTTCACTGATGTTGGTCGTCTAAGGTAAGAGTTGTCTTTATTTCGCAAAGATTTTCTGAAGCTAATGTCGTAGAATATTTGTAAGATGTTTATCTAGCCATAGCAGAGATAAATGCCGGACGAACTTCGAGAAAATCGAGTCTACAGCGCCCCATGGAATCTGTGGGGAATCTGCTCCATTGCTACGTGATACGCTGTGCTGAACGGAGTAAAGCCCGGCGCACACGAGAGCTATCAGCTGAGCTGACGGCCTCAATTGCCTGTCAGCTCAGCGGCTAGCTCTCGTGTGCGGGCAGTTTTTGGTGAGTTTTTGGCCTCGTGAGGCCGGGGAAAAAATATCAAACTTGTTTGATAATTTCGCCTCGCGAGGCCAAATCCTCAGCGTGACCGGCGAACGCAAGCCAACAGCTCAGCAGTTTTACTGGACCGGCCAATGAATCGCATGTTATTTTCACCCGATTCATACGCACGACTCTTCAAAATGAACTTGAAGAAGACGTTATGCGGGAACTGAAATCAATTTCGTGAAACCTTTGCTCACCGTGTGCGCTGAAACCACACGAGAGCTAGCCCCTGAGCTGACAGGCAATTGAGGCCGCTAGCTCAGCTGACATCTCTCGTGTGCGCCGCTCTATAGCCCAGTCGAGCGACGTTCAAGATTGAACTAGTCACTGGTTTGCAGTCATAGCGTTGTTCTCACGTAGTATAGAACAAGGCTATACCAGAGATATACCCAGAACTGCTATGGGTAACTAACCAAGCCATACATGATTCCTAACAGATCGATCGATACACTGGCTCGCGAGGATATATCCCAATATACGGTAACTCATAATTCACATAACCCATATATGTTCTCCACGCCCGGCGATTTTATCAATCGGCATTTGAATAAATGACCCAAACCAGTCTCAAAGGGAATACTTGGTGATAGAGTATTTATAATCTTCTGTCATTGATATTCCGTGTGTAAACATCTATATTATCCACGGTGACACATTTAAAAAATCAGTTTCACTTCACTGCCATATCCGGAGATAACAAACATGACAGGCTTTTACACCAATAACCGATAATATACAACATGTATGCACTTGTGAAGCGTGACGCAGTTATATATTTGAGTTCATTCATTCATATTTACATTTTATTTACACTTTGTTAAATATCTGTGTCGTGGAACTGATGCGTTTCTTATATATTTGCGCAACGCATATACTAGAACAAACATATAAATGTTTATGATGCTCTACTGACTTTCAGATACAAAGAACCGTGCTAAAAGAATTAAGCGTTTGTTTTAAGTGGTTGATTCTAATCTTGCATGGTCAGGGTCAAGGTCAGGGATTTTCATCGATTTATTGAACCCCCCAAAAAAACATGCTTGCTTGTATATGGTATAAGAAAAAGCCAATAAACAGGCCACCCCGATCTCAATCGACGCTGTTTTGCATCACTTCTATTCAACTGTGAGCATTGACGGTACAAATACAAGTCCGTCATTCAACATTTAGCCGTCGTCCATTAAGAAATTTTCGCGTCCATAATCTAATATTATGACGTTCGAAATAACAAATCCGTTTCGCTGATCTGAATTCTCAATCCATATGATTTTCGTTAAAAATGACGTTATCGATAGAATGATATATCTCAGTCACGTTTTGATTTTGACTGTTCATATTAGCGCCATGAAAATCTAGGATACATGGAGTTTATACGGCCACCAGCATTGCACACCACGCTCGCATGTTGATATGAGCTTGCGAGATGTAACACCAAAGGGGATAGTGCGATAAGGCGGGCTTTTGACCTATACCTGGTACGGTTGAACTCGAAAAATAAAATGTCCTAAAAACAATTGTGTTTTAATGTAACGAATAGAGAAAATATATGTACACAATGTGTGAAAGTTCCATCATCCGAACGCATGGCACGATCATACGTAGAAACTTCTGCTCGTAGCCATGCGGTAACGGGTGCTATCTGAGTGTAATAGGGCGTTTCCCAAATGGTCACATCCGACTGGTCCCGTTATATCTGACATCGGTGCAATCACATTCATACAACGAAGACACACCTCCAGAAAGCGATCGATTGAAATGATCCCATGGTGGGCCTCGAAGTGCCCCCATCACAAAATCAAAAGCATATCATTTTTCTGTGGTCTGCCGCCGATTTTATTTTGTTTTCAAATATGTTAGGCTGTTTGTAATATGATTTTTCTTAAGATAAACAAAGAAGCGTGCTCCACTAGAGTGAGAAATAAAATAGCTAATTCGCACAACTTCGTTTTGGTCTCGCGTAGACTCCCCCAGTCTTGCGCCCCGTGAAACTGACACGTCTGCATGTCTGAGCAATATTTGAATACAGATAATTTCATTGGCTCGTTTAAATGGGGCCGACATTTGACCTCATGCTTTGGGAACAACTTTCGAACTGGATTATCTCCCTCTAGATAGATGGCGCCGTGTGAAATACATGTCGAATCACAGCCATATAATCTAAGGGTAGTGTTTAGTGAAACGTGAAATGCCCTTAGCAATCTAAGATGGAAAGTTTTAGCTCGATTGCGTTATGACTATTTTATGACATTGACATCCGCAACATGTGCGACTTTGTGAAAAAGGGTTTAAATCGAGTCCTCCAAACACACATTTAGACACGAAGGACCCCTTGGACCAAAAAGAGTTTTCAGCAGTGAAGATATAATGCCACCGTACATCGTCCGGTTAAATGGTGTTTCGGTCCAAGGGGTCTTTTGTGTCTAAATGTGTGATTGAATCATTCAATTTTAACCCTTTTTCTCACAAAATAGCACATGTTGCGGATTTCAATTTCATGTCATAACTATAATCATAACGCAATTGAGCTAGATTAACAAAGCGACACAAATAGACATATATCCACGTAATTTCCACACAGCTGACAGTATCACTCCCCATTTGAGAGACCACATTAACTGGTCCACTGACATTGGCACGATGCCAACCGAGACGGGAGCATCAGTGGACGAGTTTTTTTCAAGAAAGGGGAGAAAGGCTGTCAAAGTTTAAACTATGTTTTCAACTTTTCATTATAATCTTTGTTGATAATCAATTTGAGTAGTGCAATAGAATAGAAATAATGTTTTATATGCGTGCTCAATAGTTATTTTACGCACGGTTAGTGTGGGAAAGTTAATAAATTTTAGGGCGCGGTGAAACATGCACATTGGAACAGTTAGTCTGTGTTGAAACTCAAGGTATACACACCTCAAGCTTGAATCAAGCATTGGAAAGTGCATACAAAGTTTGAAATATATGTATTAAGGCAGTGTGACGTCACTGGACCTAAATATGATTGCAACAGACGACCATAGAATACCATGCTTTATTTGCAGTTTACCCTGTGTAATAAAATCGTAAAAAATTACAATAGATATTTTCCCACACAGTTTGCAATTGTACTTCATTTGATGAAAACTTTACTTGGGGCTTTACGATCACTTTGAATTTCAATGAAAAACATTCCTAGTTATGGCTCTATGGAGACTTTGGCGAGGAAATTCTTCCATGGACGACGGCTGAATATTGAATGTCGGATCTGACGCTTGCTATTTGTGGAAAACCATCTTCCTTTCGAAGGCGAACAGCTAATACTTGGTCTGAGTCAGTATGGGTGAAATCATCAGATTCAATGTTTTAATCGAACTTGGGATAATCAGGACAATTATTTAAATCACAACAGATTGAGGTACCTTGTGACTGCCAGGTTTATACCGACGCTTCTAAATGTCCCGACAGTGGTAAAGTAGGAGCTGCGTTCTGTATTCCAGAACTTAAATATAATAAATCATTCAGACTTACTGATCATGTGTCAGTTTTTACTGGTGAGGTAATTGCCATTCTGATGGCTATTAATTTTATTAAAGAAGTCCGTATATCCAGAGCGGTTATTTTAACTGACTCTTTAAGTGCCTTACAAGCCTTACTCAATTTTACTTGGAATCAGTCCTCTGGTATAATATATGAAATATTACATATTCTCTCTGGTATGCAAGTAAACAATATTAATGTTTACTTGGCATGGATACCTGGGCATTCAGGAATACAAGGCAATGAATTGGCAGACCATCTTGCCAACCAAGCACGGTCATTTGACACTGTGTCAATTGATATCGGCCTTACCTTATCAGAAGCAATGTCTTGTTTATATCCCCATTTTAATTCGTTATGGCAAGATCTTTGGGATAATTCGGATAAAGGTCGATTTTATTATAGATTTCAACCTTCCATTAAAGGTGGTGTATTAAATTTACAGTCACGTTGGGCTGAAGTACTTATGTTTCGACTTTTAGTTGGTCACATTCCACTTAATTCTTATCTTCATAAGCGTAACATTCATGATAATGGTTTATGTGACTCCTGTGATTTCGAAGAAACTATTAGTCATTTTTTACTTAATTGTACTCGGTATGTAAACCAACGACAATTACTTTTTGATGAACTTATACTGGCTGGTGATTTTAACCCAACTTTTGATTCTATGTTGAATCCCCCTAAAAACAGGGATAAAGTGTTTGCGGCAGTGTCTAGATTCATGATACGTTCTAAGAGATTTTATTGAAAGTTTTGTAACTGTTTCTTTATACTAGACACCCGCAGATTTTTATATTGATTTTACCATTCTGTTATAGAGTTTAATATCTAGTCTAGGTTACTCTAATGGTACATGCATATAATTTTAAATTTACAAAAATGAGCTGAGAAATAATAGATGATAAGAATTTAATATATATTTTGTTATCGGTGGTTTAAATTTATCTCTGTTCGATTAAAAGAACATATTTCAAATGATGTCCTTGCTCCTTCTGATTGGATATTGGTGTTTGAGGATACCATTGGAGGTCCTCATTCGCGGTGTTCATCGGGAGGAGTATGGATATTGCATCAAATCTCGTTTTTATTGTTTTAAATAATGTCTTTGCTTGTTCTGGTTGGACACTGGTGTCGGAGGATCGGTGTCTGAGGATATTCCGGTGTTCACCAGGATGAGTATAGATGTTATATTGATTATTGTTTTAAATTATCCACCTATTCATCTAAATTATATATCGAGTTTAATGCTAGTCAAAAACGAAATATGCATGTACCGTATTGGCCTTTTTTAATTCAGTTTTATATTATTTTATAAATAGGGTCGTTGGTGTATTATATTATGGTTGTTGATTCGATTATTTTCCCTTCCTTTTAAATAACGCCTTTGGAGTCTGGTTTTGCTATATATGTTGTTTCTTAATAGCACATTTAAATAAATATCTAGTCTATTCTATATAATTTCTTTAGTTATTTATACAGACATCTGTCTATTTTTTCTCAATATATTTTCCCCGTTGCTTTTTTCACACCGTTTTTAACACTTTTTATTGTGTTTTTAAAATCAGTTTTATTTTTTAAAACAACTCAATGCAATGATACTGGCGCGCATAATCCTAACGGATTGCATGCGCCATCCAAATTCAAAACTGACTGACTGACTGGTACCTTGTGACGTCTTAGATATCATGCCAGTCCCAAGTCACGTTATATCAACAACAAATTAATCAACAATTTATTGACACTTTTGTAATTGCGCAAGTTATGGTCTCCGAGGTATGCATTAAAAGAATGTTACGCTATCCATGTTGAACAATCGATCATTCATTACTCGGCTTGTTCTCTTATAGATCGTGACACGGATATTATAAGAATTATCCCTATTCAAGATCCAGGCAGGTTCCGGTTATGCGTTAGGAAGATCCGAATTTTCAACACTCTCGCATTCGCGTTTTTTCCCCGCGTGATGTCGACATTTGCTGCTGTTTTCCTGTGTTCGCATACTGCACAGGATATATTTTCAGAGTAGGTATGTGTCGAAGTGTATATTTTAGTCGTCTTGGGAACCGAATATACCCACCGCATCCTGTCCAGAAGGTGAGTAATTACGAGGGATTTCTCGAGTCTGAATAATGCTCGTAATTGTGGTAGTTCATAATAAAAACAATATCATCACCAACCCAGGAAACTGAATTATAGTCAATTCAGAAGCCGTCATTTCAGAAATCTTCGGCCATGTTCGCTCTGATTCGTTTGTCCCAGGGAAGTGAGGAAGAACCTACCTTCTGGGATCATACTGATGCTGTGGCGATCGAAGACGTCGGACAGGATAACTTACAACAGGCGTACATCAAAATGCGCCGTTGCATCAGGAAAACAGTCATGGCGATCTATGAACTATGAAAGGTGACCCCACGCACAGGTCCATCATGAAGACCAAGCGTCACTTGGAAGAGGATATGGGGCTATCACCAACCGAGGCCCTGCAAAATGCGATCAAAATGTGCAAACAGCTGTTGCAGGACATGTTGTCGTTATTGTATCCTGGCCTGTCCGACGACGATTAGAATAAACCGATCAAAGCTAACATGGCCGAAGAATGAACTTTCTGAAATGGTGGCTTCGGATTGGACAAAAGCAACCGAGAACACATTTAACGAGCAAGAACGGATATGACAGATGCAGAGCCAAATAGAGGCTTCTATTTGGACGAGAGCATACTTGAATTGTAAACAAATCCAACGCGGCTCTGCCAGCCTGGGTATGATGTAACATTGGGGGGAATAAACTATAGGAAAACTTGTGAATGAGTTGATTTTACTTTGTCTCATCTGTCTGCATCATGGCGTCAAGGCGTTATGCTAGGGCGTTAAGGCGTTAAGATAAAGCGTTAATGCCTAAAGATTGGCGTTAAGGCGTTAATCTCCCGAATCTCCCCTTTCTATACTACTCCCCGAGTGCGCGAGCGCATATCACTCCCAGTCTGACTCTACTCTACGAGTGCTTCACGAGGACACCTCACACGACCCGTTCCAACCAATATTGGACCATTTATACACCAAAACGTCCATTCCAATGCCCTTTTCCCACAATTCCCTGCCTGCGCCATATCCATACTTTCGCTCCACACCAATCCAGTCGGATGTTCACCCATGAGTGCTGCAAACTGATACCTCACGCGATCCTTTCGGATTAATATTAGTCCATCTCTATTCCAAAACGTCCATTCCAATGCTCTTTTCCCAGAATTCGATGTCTGTGCATGCGCAACATAGTCTCACTTTCACTCCACACCCAGCCAATCGGATGTTCCTCCACGAGTGCTTCACCATGACACCTCCCACGACCCATTCGGACCAACAGTGGTCTCCCACGAACCCAAAGCGTCCACCACCGATCTGAGCCTGCTCTACGCATGCACAATGATAATTTTCATCGAATGTCATCCAAGACCACGAGACCACTACCATCGTCCTCTACATGGTGAGACAGAGAAAACAAGGTGCCACACACCATAGTAAATTCACAAGAAAAAAAAATGACGACCCCAATACTCCTACATGCATTCCCCGGGGATTCACATCGAAGTAACTGAAGGCCTAATAATCAAGGGGTGTGACCTTTGACTCGGACGTGACGTCACTGGACATGTCCGAACATTTTAACATTGAAATAACTCGAGAGCAAATTCGTACCTATTCAGAAATATTCGAATCCGCGGAAATATTGGGGCAGCGGCCAAGCGCATGGGGATTCGCAGTCAAAGTTGTCTTCCTTGCGTCCAGAGTGTATAGATGGCGCTACGATCTTAACCTTCTCCTCATCCTTGGTATCGAGGTATTTGACAAGCGGACGCCATTTTTATTATACCGATGGTACAAAAACGGACATACACGGATGTTTTTACCTTTTGCGAACGATTATATAATACTAACGTGTCGGTGTATGTATCAATGCATGCACACCACG
Organism: Hanleya hanleyi; assembly: GCA_036873755.1. NCBI lineage: Eukaryota > Metazoa > Mollusca > Polyplacophora > Lepidopleurida > Hanleyidae > Hanleya > Hanleya hanleyi. The sequence continues at coordinate 96,420 of JAVTVY010028356.1, forward strand.
ATAGACAACATGTTGAGATTTGCTGGTCCCTGATGACGTCATGCTCTGCCGGACATTGTACGGAGAATCCCCGTGGAAAAGTCCTGTTCTATTTACAGATTGACTAGTCACCTGCTAATGTTTCAATGTTGCATCTCCGACCTTAGATAAAAATATCAATCAATCGGTCATTCCCGGAGATTCAGGCAACCACCGGCGTATTTCAAGTCTTGTTGACATTGTAGTATTTTCTGTCCGCGGAGGCTCCCCCCCCCCCTAAGTGATCGCATCAACAATGCATTTCGGTCACGTGACCGTGAAGTATTAAATACTACTTTGAAGTATTAAATTCCCCAAGCATATTCCTCCTTTCTATATGAGATTGTCCCAAGTTAAAGACAGCAGCCTTGAGCTCACTTTGTTCTCTCTCGAGAGAGAGAGCTCTTAGCTCTCCTGGGCTAGCGTATCTAATTCCCGTTTAAGCCGGTTCTAGGGGCCGTGTGGATATTTCATAGTCTCCACATGAACAGCTGCAATAAAAGCGCGGCTCAGATACTAAGGCTACATCCGATAATCCACCGAATTCTCGGGTCTGAATTTTAGGTGTCGACGGATGCTTTCCCGTAGAGTCATATGGTCGCTTTTTAGTCCCAGACGTCGTCAATTTTTCCCACCTCTTGCATATCGCTCCAATTTGTTGTACGTCGTCGCTTGATATTTACAAACCATTTAAAGTAGCACCAAATCATATGTATTTTGAGCATTAAATCCTATTTCCAATTGTAGCTATTAATGATGAGATTAGTCTCAATAGGTGGGTAAAGAACAACTATAAATGCTCCTCCGTTGATGCATGTATTACATACACACATACAAACATACTAGCCTTAGGAGCAATTTCGCATGTAATTGTATAACATTGTAACGATCGTCAACAATGTTGTTGACGAACGCTCTTTTCGTAACAATGTTGCATAATAACATCCTTCTTAAATTCGTCGTTTCTTAAAGAGGAATTACATATTGAAAAGGACATTCTTAGTATGAATTATCACATTTTCAATATGAAGCTCCTCGAAGGAAAATTTCTATAGAGAATCACCTCCTAAGGCAAACTGTATAAGAACTGTCTGGCTCGTCTCTCATACGTGAAATACACACCTCCGATTTTGAACACTGAAGTTAGAAGTTGTTGTAATAAAGATGGAGCATAGTTGCCCCTATACACATTATTCCCTCAGTACTATTATTGAATGTCTCAAACACATGAACACACACACCTATCTTCCCAAGTAGCTCTAATTTCTCCTAATATGGTGGTTGTATTGGCCCAATTTACAGGTCGATCAATCAATAACTCTCTTCCGTGGCACATTTCGAAATTCAAATGCATTCGACGTCAGTGGCGTCTCGTGTCTATTTATATGCAAGGGCGCCACGCAGGGGGCAATGGGTGTGATTAATTACGTACGTTTCGTAGGTTGAGTTTTGGGAATTCCAGCATAGGCTCATCTCCCTCGATGCAACACCCGATTTTTGTTTTGAATATGTGCGAACATAACACATACCAATCTCACTACGCAACTATGTCACATGTGTAAACAGCAGGGAGGCGACAGTCAAAGCTCTCTAGCTAGTCTTATGTAATGATGCAGACTTCATTTGCTTCTGATAATGATCAATGGCTAAGAATTACAAAAAAATATCAATCGGCCTCTTTGGAATCACAGAGACAGATAGAGTTCAGACAAGCTAGATTCAGTTTTGGGGTGATGTGACCTTTAATTTTAACCTATTGACATCGAAATAAAGTGAGAAAATTGACCTTCAGAGTGATATTAATAGCGTGATAGCTATTTGCCCAATTTATTTTCTGTAAAACTTTGAAATGAATTAACTCAACGGTTTCGAAGATATCATGCTCAGAAAGACAACGATTTTATATGCCATGACCAGCAGAATTTCAGGTGGGGGGTGATAATATACTTCTTTGGAATTCTGTCGGCAACAAATTTGTGAAGTTTTGATAAATTTGGTGGAGGCTTTGGTGGATGATATCTCAAGATATACCACAGATACTGTATTTTCAGTTTGTTTATTGGACATTGACCCAAAAAGTAATTAGGTCACCAAAATCACATGGATAACACAGCTGTGAAGTTTCGAGATGTTTGCTTAATCTTAACTCGAGATACAGATCCGATCATGTTAGATTCAGTTTCAGGGCGCTGTGACCTTGAACTTTAAGCTATTGACCCCAATACCAATGGCGCGAAAGCCGTTTGCCCATTATATCTTCGGTGAAGGCCATCAAGCTGATATATCCCACCGATACACAGAACCCGTCTACGAACTTGTATTTAAAATCCGGTTCCGGATATAACTCTGGGAATCAGTACTCCCCCAAATGTTATCCATTGAAACATCTAACTTGACTTTGGATGGATTTGAATTGATTTTCATTGCATAATCATAGTCATTTAACCCAACCAGGTCTTGGGGGGGGGGGGCTATCAGAATCTCCGCAACGATAAAAAATTGAGAGCTGACACTTCGTGACTTGATAGTTTATCATATTGGGGTCATTGGGAGCCTGTTTGCATACCCCCACGAGCAGAGGATCATGGATAAATCCAAGATGGCGGCCACGTGGGGTACCGATATCAGAAAGTGAGGTTTTCGTCATTTTTCTTCAAAATTTCTGCTTTCCACGATGGAACGTGGGCAAAAACTATTTTATTTCACATCATATTAATATTTCCTGACTTATCACGCAATTTTTCCAGAGAAATTGTATAAATAAGAAATTCGAAAAATCTGACCGGAAAAACGACCATTTTTTATTTTTTTACATTTTCGGGTAGAGCTTGTCCCAAGGGTATAGTGTGGTTAGTTTCGGCCCCATAGCTCAAGGGGTAAGACAAATAATTATGAGGGTCCCAAAAAGCCCAGACCAGATAGGGTAGGATTGGATACAGAGTACAACTCAGTGGCAACTTCCACTGTGCCATAATATATGGTACTCGTATCTATATCTTGGATTATCAATGTCTGTTAGAAGGAAACGCTGAGATCCGTTGAGAATAGGCAAACATCTGTATGATTTGACGACTATTAAACATTTTCAAGTTGTTGAAAACTGCTGGAATTATAATCCATAGCCTATAAATACTAGATATTATGAAAATTTCCTTCGATTGACATTTTTGGGATATACTACGCTCGCGTTTTCAAATTCAACGGTCAATTTCTACGCTCTCACTTCGGTCTGTGAACGTAGAAGTTGGCCCGGTGTATGAAGATGCATTTTGTAAGCTGAGAATAAACTCAAAATTGAGATAATGTTCGATAATATAGATATATACATTGATCCGCTTGCTTTTGAATTTGCTTGGAGAATTTGTCCATGGAAAGTCTATTATGGAAACAAGAAAATGCTTTGTATTGAGTTTTTACATTTCGTCTAATTGGTTATATTTACTGATCACTATTTGCCCCTTATCTCTCCATCTCTCTCTCTTGCTCTATGAATGTGTGCTTGGTCGAAAGTACATTTCGAACTGAGATTCGATCAAACATACATATGAAAGAACTTATGCGCTACCGGTGCGTAAATAATTAAGTATGAATTACAATGGCAGAGCTATGTTTGCGTTTTCTTCTAAATATCAGTAAATACGATTAGCATTTTTTGCCGTTTCTTTCCGTGAGAGCCTGGATTGTTCTGGACAGTTCGTACCAAGATATACATTTAGATTGGTCTTTCATAGTGTCAGTATCCCATGTGAAATGCAGATAATGATCTACAATCGATAGACTAGATACGATCCTTTTAATATCTCTGTGAGATGTCCTGAATGGCTTCGGATCTAAACTATCTCATAACTGTCAGATGATAATTTTCTGTTAGGTTTGACATTCCTGCCAGCACGTTTATCTGGGCAGGCGCGTGGGCTGCATATATACATCATATAGGTACTGAAGTTATATTATTTTATGAAATGGATAACATAAAACAGGTTCTCTGGATATAATGAATTGGTTTGACTTCAGAAACGCCCCCATTTACACTGTAAGAATAAAGAAGATCGTACATCCAATTTTGAGAGTTTAATCGCCTATTTCGATGTTCGGACTATACCGATACTGGTAGTTCATAGGCGTTTGGTGGTAAAACAAGGCCATACCATCAAGTGCCTCCGTTCACAGTTTCGCAGATTTGGCGGTACATATCGCTTGCTGATTAATATAATACTTGCTATGGAATAGGCAGATATATACCCGGTGTTTTAGTTCTTTATTTTTCTGGAATAAGTGATTACTTAGGAGTTAATGACCTTCTTAGTGAATGTTATCGTCACCCCCGGTGCAATAATTTTTCGATGTTTAGTTTTAGACCGTCAATCATTTTTGATGAGGTCTAAAACTAAACATCGAAAAATTATTACACGATAATATTCACTAAGAAGGTCATTAACTCCATTCTAACATGCACAATGATAAATATTTCCTCATTTCATAAGCGGAATGACACATTTTCTGCAAACTTGTCCCGTTTTGATGCGAGAATTTTGTGACTGGTTTGCAGGCCATGATCGCGCGTGCTGTCCGTTCACGAGCTGCAGCTGTGTGAACTCCGCCCACTGCGCAGTGAATGAACCAATCGTCGCCCAGCTTTGTAGCACTGCGTCACAAGAATGAGACGTCACCAATTCGGCACGTGAATGTAACAGAACACAAACAAATGAAGAATATCGTGTGATAATCTCCGTATGTTTTGAGGTCTGAACCAATCAGCGCACGGCTATAACGTGGAGCATGTTAGAATATACTGTTTAGTTTTGTGATTGCCTTAGCCTGGAAGGGAGTAGAAGTTCAACACCCAACATCAGCCAATAACTCGTTATATCATGATAACCTCTATAGGCTTTTCATTTGAAATGAATTCAGATGGATGCTTGACAATCATATCATTTAACGTAATTTTGTCGGAGTTGTAAGTCCCCGCCAGTCCGGAACTCAATCAATATAACCATTTGCACCAAGAAATATGCCCGAAATCGGACCGTATTTTCGGATTCAAAGACACCTGATTCTCATCTTTGTTCAATATCTATATCCATTTTTAGGACACTTTCTTGGTATAGCACAGATATTTGTGCTGGATAGGCCAGTCCCGTGCAAAGACTCGAACTCGCGCCCTCGGAGTTTAGCACCAATCTCCAGCAGTAAATGCAACCGCTCTAAACCAGTCGGCCACCTCAGCTTCCACAAGAGAAGAAGTTTTGAGATGGGAGTCTGGGTCATTCAGCACACATTTTTGTGCTTTACCTAAGAAAGTGTCATCCTAAAATAACTATATATACTTTATAAATGGCATTAGTATACATAATTTTCGAAATTGCGACAACTGTGTCATTAGTAGGTGCTACAATGATCGCCAGAATATATACTATAAGAGGCCGAAACATAATCGAGCCAGTACGTATTACTTTTCCATGCAAACCAACATTTTTACCTGCGGCACGCAGGTCTACGGGAGGTTCGCGTTGTTGTTGTTGTTCCACACCCAGCCAATCGGATGTTCCTCCACGAGTGCTTCACCATGACACCTCCCACGACCCATTCGGACCAACAGTGGTCTCCCACGAACCCAAAGCGTCCACCACCGATCTGAGCCTGCTCTACGCATGCACAATGATAATTTTCATCGAATGTCATCCAAGACCACGAGACCACTACCATCGTCCTCTACATGGTGAGACAGAGAAAACAAGGTGCCACACACCATAGTAAATTCACAAGAAAAAAAAATGACGACCCCAATACTCCTACATGCATTCCCCGGGGATTCACATCGAAGTAACTGAAGGCCTAATAATCAAGGGGTGTGACCTTTGACTCGGACGTGACGTCACTGGACATGTCCGAACATTTTAACATTGAAATAACTCGAGAGCAAATTCGTACCTATTCAGAAATATTCGAATCCGCGGAGATATTGGGGCAGCGGCCAAGCGCATGGGGATTCGCAGTCAAAGTTGTCTTCCTTGCGTCCAGAGTGTATAGATGGCGCTACGATCTTAACCTTCTCCTCATCCTTGGTATCGAGGTATTTGACAAGCGGACGCCATTTTTATTATACCGATGGTACAAAAACGGACATACACGGATGTTTTTACCTTTTGCGAACGATTATATAATACTAACGTGTCGGTGTATGTATCAATGCATGCACACCACGATAGACAACATGTTGAGATTTGCTGGTCCGTGATGACGTCATGCTCTGCCGGACATTGTACGGAGAATCCCCGTGGAAAAGTCCTGTTCTATTTACAGATTGACTAGTCACCTGCTAATGTTTCAATGTTGCATCTCCGACCTTAGATATAAATATCAATCAATCGGTCATTCCCGGAGATTCAGGCAACCACCGGCGTATTTCAAGTCTTGTTGACATTGTAGTATTTTCTGTCCGCGGAGGCTCCCCCCCCCTAAGTGATCGCATCAACAATGCATTTCGGTCACGTGACCGTGAAGTATTAAATACTACTTTGAAGTATTAAATTCCCCAAGCATATTCCTCCTTTCTATATGAGATTGTCCCAAGTTAAAGACAGCAGCCTTGAGCTCACTTTGTTCTCTCTCGAGAGAGAGCTCTTAGCTCTCCTGGGCTAGCGTATCTAATTCCCGTTTAAGCCGGTTCTAGGGGCCGTGTGGATATTTCATAGTCTCCACATGAACAGCTGCAATAAAAGCGCGGCTGAGATACTAAGGCTACATCCGATAATCCACCGAATTCTCGGGTCTGAATGTTAGGTGTCGACGGATGCTTTCTCGTAGAGTCATATGGTTGCTTTTTAGTCCCAGACGTCGTCAATTTTTCCCACCTCTTGCATATCGCTCCAATTTGTTGTACGTCGTCGCTTGATATTTACAAACCATTTAAAGTAGCACCAAATCATATGTATTTTGAGCATTAAATCCTATTTCCAATTGTAGCTATTAATGATGAGATTAGTCTCAATAGGTGGGTAAAGAACAACTATAAATGCTCCTCCGTTGATGCATGTATTACATACACACATAGAAACATACTAGCCTTAGAGCAATTTCGCATGTAATTGTATAACATTGTAACGATCGTCAACAATGTTGTTGACGAACGCTCTTTTCGTAACAATGTTGCATAATAACATCCTTCTTAAATTCGTCGTTTCTTAAAGAGGAATTACATATTGAAAAGGACATTCTTAGTATGAATTATCACATTTTCAATAAGGAAAATTTCTATAGAGAATCACCTCCTAAGGCAAACTGTATAAGAACTGTCTGGCTCGTCTCTCATACGTGAAATATACACCTCCGATTTTGAACACTGAAGTTAGAAGTTGGTGTAATAAAGATGGAGCATAGTTATTCCCTCAGTACTATTATTGAATGTCTCAAACACATGAACACACACACCTATCTTCCCAAGTAGCTCTAATTTCTCCTAATATGGTGGTTGTATTGGCCCAATTTACAGGTCGATCAATCAATAACTCTCTTCCGTGGCACATTTCGAAATTCAAATGCATTCGACGTCAGTGACGTCTCGTGTCTATTTATATGCAAGGGCGCCACGCAGGGGGCAATGGGTGTGATTAATTACGTACGTTTCATAGGTTGAGTTTTGGGAATTCCAGCATCGGCTCATCTCCCGTGATGCGACACCCGATTTTTGTTTTGAATATGTGCGAACATGACACATACCAATCTCACTACGCAACTATGTCACATGTGTAAACAGCAGGGAGGCGACAGTCAAAGCTCTCTAGCTAGTCTTATGTAATGATGCAGACTTCATTTGCTTCTGATAATGATCAATGGCTAAGAATTACAAAAAAAATATCAATCGGCCTCTTTGGAATCACAGAGACAGATAGAGTTCAGACAAGCTAGATTCAGTTTTGGGGTGATGCGATCTTCAATTTTAACCTATTGACATCGAAATAAAGTGAGAAAATTGACCTTCAGAGTGATATTAATAGCGTGATAGCTATTTGCCCAATTTATTTTCTGTAAAACTTTGAAATGAATTAACTCAACGGTTTCGAAGATATCATGCTAAAAAAAATATTGTGCCGCTCAGAAAGACAACGATTTTATATGCCATGACCAGCAGAATTTCAGGTGGGGGGTGATAATATACTTCTTTGGAATTCTGTCGGCAACAAATTTGTGAAGTTTTGATAAATTTGGTGGAGGCTTTGGTGGATGATATCTCAAGATATACCACAGATACTGTATTTTCAGTTTGTTTATTGGACATTGACCCAAAAAGTAATTAGGTCACCAAAATCACATGGATAACACAGCTGTGAAGTTTCGAGATGTTTGCTTAATCTTAACTCGAGATATAGATCCGATCATGTTAGATTCAGTTTCAGGGCGCTGTGACCTAGAACTTTAAGCTATTGACCCCAATACCAATGGCGCGAAAGCCGTTTGCCCAATATATCTTCGGTGAAGGCCATCAAGCTGATATATCCCACCGATACACAGAACCCGTCTACGAACTTGTATTTAAAATCCGGTTCCGGATATAACTCCCCCAAATGTTATCCATTGAAACATCTAACTTGACTTTGGATGGATTTGAATTGATTTTCATTGCATAGTCATAGTCATTTAACCCAACCAGGTCTTGGGGGGGGGGGGCTATCAGAATCTCCGCAACGATAAAAAATTGAGAGCTGACACTTCGTGACTTCATAGTTTATCATATTGGGGTCATTGGGAGCCTGTTTGCATACCCCCACGAGCAGAGGATCATGGATAAATCCAAGATGGCGGCCACATGGGGTACCGATATCAGAAAGTGAGGTTTTCGTCATTTTTCTTCAAAATTTCTGCTTTCCACGATGGAACGTGGGCAAAAACTATTTTATTTCACATCATATTAATATTTCCTGACTTATCACGCAATTTTTCCAGAGAAATTGTATAAATAAGAAATTCGAAAAATCTGACCGGAAAAACGACCATTTTTGATCTTTTTACATTTTCGGGTAGAGCTTGTCCCATGGGTATAGTGTGGTTAGTTTCGGCCCCATAGCTCAAGGGGTAAGACAAATAATTATGAGGGTCCCAAAAAGCCCAGACCAGATAGGGTAGGATTGGATACAGAGTACAACTCAGTGGCAACTTCCACTGTGCCATAATATATGGTACTCGTATCTATATCTTGGATTATCAATGTCTGTTAGGAGGAAACGCTGAGATCCGTTGAGAATAGGCAAACATCTGTATGATTTGACGACTATTAAACATTTTCAAGTTGTTGAAAACTGCTGGAATTATAATCCATAGCCTATAAATACTAGATATTATGAAAATTTCCTTCGATTGACATTTTTGGGATATACTACGCTCGCGTTTTCAAATTCAACGGTCAATTTCTACGCTCTCACTTCGGTCTGTGAACGTAGAAGTTGGCCCGGTGTATGAAGATGCATTTTGTAAGCTGAGAATAAACTCAAAATTGAGATAATGTTCGATAATATAGATATATACATTGTTCCGCTTGCTTTTGAATTTGCTTGGAGAATTTGTCCATGGAAAGTCTATTATGGAAACAAGAAAATGCTTTGTATTGAGTTTTTACATTTCGTCTAATTGGTTATATTTACTGATCACTATTTGCCCCTTATCTCTCCATCTCTCTCTCTTGCTCTATGAATGTGTGCTTGGTCGAAAGTACATTTCGAACTGAGATTCGATCAAACATACATATGAAAGAACTTATGCGCTACCGGTGCGTAAATAATTAAGTATGAATTACAATGGCAGAGCTATGTTTGCGTTTTCTTCTAAATATCAGTAAATACGATTAGCATTTTTTGCCGTTTCTTTCCGTGAGAGCCTGGATTGTTCTGGACAGTTCGTACCAAGATATACATTTAGATTGGTCTTTCATAGTGTCAGTATCCCATGTGAAATGCAGATAATGATCTACAATCGATAGACTAGATACGATCCTTTTAATATCTCTGTGAGATGTCCTGAATGGCTTCGGATCTAAACTATCTCATAACTGTCAGATGATAATTTTCTGTTAGGTTTGACATTCCTGCCAGCACGTTTATCTGGGCAGGCGCGTGGGCTGCATATATACACCATATAGGTACTGAAGTTATATTATTTTATGAAATGGATAACATAAAACAGGTTCTCTGGATATAATGAATTGGTTTGACTTCAGAAACGCCCCCATTTACACTGTAAGAATAAAGAAGATCGTACTTCCAATTTTGAGAGTTTAATCGCCTATTTCGATGTTCGGACTATACCGATACTGGTAGTTCATAGGCGTTTGGTGGTAAAACAAGGCTATACCATCAAGTGCCTCCGTTCACAGTTTCTCAGATTTGGCGGTACATATCGCTTGCTGATTAATATAATACTTGCTATGGAATAGGCAGATATATACCCGGTGTTTTAGTTCTTTATTTTTCTGGAATAAGTGATTACTTAGGAGTTAATGACCTTCTTAGTGAATGTTATCGTCACCCCCGGTGCAATAATTTTTCGATGTTTAGTTTTAGACCGTCAATCATTTTTGATGAGGTCTAAAACTAAACATCGAAAAATTATTACACGATAATATTCACTAAGAAGGTCATTAACTCCATTCTAACATGCACAATGATAAATATTTCCTCATTTCATAAGCGGAATGACAAATTTTCTGCAAACTTGTCCCGTTTTGATGCGAGAATTTTGTGACTGGTTTGCAGGCCATGATCGCGCGTGCTGTCCGTTCACGAGCTGCAGCTGTGTGAACTCCGCCCACTGCGCAGTGAATGAACCAATCGTCGCCCAGCTTTGTAGCACTGCGTCACAAGAATGAGACGTCACCAATTCGGCACGTGAATGTAACAGAACACAAACAAATGAAGAATATCGTGTGATAATCTCCGTATGTTTTGAGGTCTGAACCAATCAGCGCACGGCTATAACGTGGAGCATGTTAGAATATTTTTTTTTATTTATTTATTGCAAAAGGCCAACTGGCCCATGAGCGAAACCATACAAGAACATGATATACAGATGACGAAGTGGCAGTCATAGACTAAATACATGATACAGATATCAGACCGGTTTACATATCTGCAAAATACTAATCAGTAAAACTGAGGTTAACATTTGTGTTTGGGAGGAAGTCGTTTAATTAAGGTCCATAAAGACACACATTTCTCACTTTGAACGATTTTGTAATAAACAGTGACACATTTTTAATAACAGTCACCGAGTCAGAAGTGATTAAACTAATTAATTTTTCATAAGTCGGGTGCCTCCAGTAATACTCTGGTATATACCGTTCACGGTGCATATCATACAGAGGGCAAATTAAAATGAAGTGCAGTTCGTCCTCTAACAGGTCACACGCAGAGCATTTCCTTTCTTCTAGTGGAGTTTTAATGGGCCTTTTCCATCTACCCATCTCAATTTCTAATCGGTGGGATGATGTACGAAATCTAGTAAAAGCAGTTCTCATAGCTTTGGTTACCACAATGTCTAAGTATGGTTGAAAACGAAAAGTGCTTATATGTATGTAAAATCTGGCTCTGCTAGACAACTGCAAACGAGCATGCCAATTTTGAACAAAATTGTCATTTAGCCTCTGTCGTATAAGAGATAGAAAAGCAGTAACGCTGCCAATAGACTGGTCTTCCCAGGCATGGAATAAACCTAAGCGGCCTAATAGATCTCGCAGCAGGGTTGCCCAACTTTTCCTGTTTGGATGATCAATTGATTCTGCCAGTAATACTCTATAGACCCGGTTAATGTACTTCCTTTCACTTGATGCAATTACTTTCAACCAAAATTTAACAATAATATATATTCTGCGTGTGATCATTGATACCCTACCTAACTCACCATACACAAAATCATTCTGTGTACATTTCTTAACCCCAAGAATTGTTTTACAGTATTGTAAGTGAATACGTTCTATATGGTCTGCTGTCGCAAAACCCCACACCTCAGCGCCATAGTTAAGTATAGGGAGCACCAGTTTGTCAAACAGCTCCAAAGAATGTCTGGGTGACAGTTCGCCAAATTTATATAGCATTTTGTTAAGTTGGAAAATTGCCTTTTGCGCCTGGCCTGAGAGTGTGGCTTGTGCACACTGTTTAGTTTTGTGATTGCCTTAGCCTGGAAGGGAGTAGAAGTTCAACACCCAACATCAGCCAATAACTCGTTATATCATGATAACCTCTATAGGCTTTTCATTTGAAATGAATTCAGATGGATGCTTGACAATCATATCATTTAACGTAATTTTGTCGGAGTTGTAAGTCCCCGCCAGTCCGGAACTCAATCAATATAACCATTTGCCCCAAGAAATATGCCCGAAATCGGACCGTATTTTCGGATTCAAAGACACCTGATTCTCATCTTTGTTCAATATCTATATCCATTTTTAGGACACTTTCTTGGTATAGCACAGATATTTGTGCTGGATAGGCCAGTCCCGTGCAAAGACTCGAACTCGCGCCCTCAGAGTTTAGCACCAATCTCCAGCAGTAAATGCAACCGCTCTAAACCAGTCGGCCACCTCAGCTTCCACAAGAGAGGAAGTTTTGAGATGGGAGTCTGGGTCATTCAGCACACATTTTTGTGCTTTACCTAAGAAAGTGTCATCCTAAAATAACTATATATACTTTATAAATGGCATTAGTATACATAATTTTCGAAATTGCGACAACTGTGTCATTCGTAGGTGCTACAATGATCGCCAGAATATATACTATAAGAGGCCGAAACATAATCGAGCCAGTACGTATTACTTTTCCATGCAAACCAACATTTTTACCTGCGGCACGCAGGTCTACGGGAGGCTCGCGTTGTTGTTGTTGTTGTTGTTGTTGTTCTTGTTCTTGTTGTTCTTCTTCTTCTTGTGACTTTTTGAAATGCGCATGCGCTAAGAGAGTGTGATATCTGCCACACTTTTCTTTTCAACCTCCGATCCCACATCACAACACTGTCTTCAGGCGCGTTTAAATTCATTTGCAACTATACTCGGTGGAATGAATTATTGCTTCGTTAATTTCCGGATTGGATTTATTATACATGAGAATAGTGTGAATAACATCAAAGGACCTACGAAGTAGGGTAGGCATTAGGACTCCGACACGCACTGAACTCTTGGACCCCCAGTTGAAATCCTGCCAATATTAAGATGGGCACGGCCCAAGTTAGAATCACCAGTGATTTTAATCAAAAATCACCAGAAATTTTCATCAAAAGTAGGTCAGCTCGAAACATACTGGCAACAGTCCCCTAATGCACCTTCATGCCCAGTGTGAATAACGTCACAGGACATAAGAAGTAGGATAGGCATTAGGACTCCGACGCACGCTGAACTCTTGGACCCTCAGTTGAAATCCTGCCTATATTAAGATGGGCACGGCTCAAGTTAGATTCACCAGTGATTTTAATCAAAAATCACCAGAAATTTTCATCAAAAGTAGGTCAGCTCGAAACATGCTTGTAACAGTCCCCTAGTGCACCGTCATGCCAAGAATCAAGGTTCTAATATCAACGGTAACACTCAGATATAACATATCTCTCAGATATAACATATATATAAACATTAATATTCATGTCACTGTTCCATTGTTTCTCTTGTTGTATTCCTCTTAAAATTTTGTACTCTGCCTTTGACTGGTGTTTGTACAATAAAATCTTGAATCTTGAATGCTTATGTTGCCGACGAAAGGATTCAGATGAACTAACTCATTACCGGACAATTTCAAATGGTAGCCCACTTCGAAGAGACAGAAATGACTATGTATTATTTAATGAGTTAGACACCCCTGTGCGCGAACAATACCTCACAGTCGTGCAGTAAGTTATATTGTGCACTTTCGGTTACAAGCATGACATTTGGCAAATAGCTATTTTGAATGATTCTCTTTCGGAACACAGCCGCTCTATCCTCATTCTCGCAAGCTAGGGCCTTGATCCGCTGGTATTGATGTTCCCGCCCTCTCCCGCACTCAGAATCCCTTTAGAGTAGCATTAATCACTTCCGTAAATTCAATACTTATGTGTATCAGCAGACAATGCGCAGAAACATATTGCATTTGACATCATTCTCTCAAGTCGGAGCTCATTTCTGCTAGAATTTACTGGTTCTATACAAAATTTACGTTACTTTGTCAATCAGTTTTACGAATGGAATTACGTCATATATAGCAGATACTGGCCATAAAAACGATCTAGTTGACCTCGTGGCCAAAAGCTAGGGCCTTTGTTTTCCTGGAGAGGTTTTTGAGTTTGATTTTGATACTTAGATACCTTTCGCATTGACTTTAACTTGGCAGTCATTTTCGCGAATGCAACAATTTGATGTATCAAAAGATAATAACGAGAATTCGACATCGTTCTCTTACACACAGACCTTGTTTAGTGAACTAGCCCCGAAACTTCGCACTTGAATCACCTCCGGAATGACTTAGTGACAAACATATTCGCGAATTGAGTATAGGAAAATATCCATAGATACTGACTAGAAATGTTTCTTGTTTGCAGAATTTGATTTTAAAGAAAGAAATTAATAAAATTAGCAACCTTCGAAAAGGCTTGGCCGAACATGTCAGATGAGATGATATTTCCTAAGAATGAAATAGTTAATCATTTATATAGAAGAAGCAAACCATGTCTTGGTATTGACTTGCTGCGTGGAAAAGAGTGGCAAGGAATTTAGTTCGCAGATGATAACGAACGTAAATGCAAAAACCTAATTAATTATTTCAATCGAATATCAAGACTGTAACAGGCTTCAATTTCAATAGTGAAAAAGTGTCATTATGCCTCTTGGACAGCTCGATAAAGCCTTAAATCCCATTCCGTAGTTCCACAGATCGAAGTGATAGACCTGATACTAAATTTATTGAAAAATAACTTTGAAGGAAATATAAAGTTTTCATTTTGATCGGCAAATTAAGCGAGAAGGGAGACTGGAGAGCGCAGATTTTCGCGATATGACTAAATCCTCGAAATTTGTTTGGATTTTCAAATATTTGAAAGCCTTTTTGATTTGCAAAAAGTAACGACTGAACCGAATGTTTTGAAACTTGGCATACACGATACTTGTACCAAAACATTGCCAAAGCGATCATCGTGAGTTCGTCTGTCAATTCAGTATAGACGGCACGGCCGAGTCAAAATCGTCGGATTTTGAATGGGGAAAGTGAATATATATATATGGTATCAGAACTATTACGCAATCCCGTACAATTGTGGGTTACAAGTTGAAAATTACTTCCCTTGGCATAAAAACACTGGCAGATGGCGCTTTTTTCTACAATTACCACTACCTCCGCTGATATGTCTTTCACTATATTATTGCCACTGCCGCAGGTTTTGACTACAATGTAGTCGTTTCTCACTTGTTCTAGTGTGAAGAATTTCTCTCCTTATTTAACTCGATTCTGTGAACAGTATCATCAAACGAGCAAAATCGGTCTCATGCCAATGAACATACAGTTGATTTACTTGGTTCGTCAACATTAGCCTCGGTGCCTCTCCTTCCAGTCGCGAATTTGGCAATCGCCCAAATATAATTTGTCCTTTATATTCGTTACTGAATATATTCGGGGAAATAATATGTATACATGTTCCACAGTGTAGTTAATTTGGGACGTCAGAATGGCAAAGAGCCTCGATCTTAGCCTTTGGTTTACATCTGTGCCATATGTGGCCTCTATCTTAATGAGACAAGACGTGGCCAAAATTGCCATATGTTGCCGCCTCACTTCCTCAAGATATAGAGGATCTTGCACGAGTGGCTGTTTAATATGGAAGTTATGACACGAGTTGTTAAGTTTTAGTGAGCAACATAGAAAACTTACTCAATTCGTGTCATAACTTTCATATTAAATTGCCAAGAGTGTAAGATTGTGTTATTATAACTAATGTTAAGCAAATTATAACGCAATAATTCAAAAGATTTCATCTTCAAATCTGTAAAACAAATTCTTGTCCTTGTTTCCTCCCCAGTCAAAAAACTGTCCTCGCTCAGGCGTATCACAGCCTTAAAATGTGCTGTATACGCTAAGCCGATATAGTTCCCATATGCAACAGAGTCTGAGCCCCTCCCTTCCACGGCTTATCTGTTTCCATGGAATTTCAAAATATCGTATGCCATTTCACAACTGAATGCAATAAGTGTAACTTGTTCATTAGCTGTCCTTCATACGTTATTTATTTTGGAACACGTCATGACACGTCATGGAACACGTAGTTACACTCGTGTTCGATGCATGTCATCATGTACGTGACATGTTTTGGCGAGTCCTCAGCGAGGTGAAGTTTCTAATTATCCAGATCTGTTGCAAGGAATAATCAATCGTCGGGAATATTCCATGCCGATATTGCCAGAGAATGACCAAATCTCATAGTATCGTTCAACGAATCAAACAAAACATATGTGTTTACGTTGAAATTTTTCATGCAAAGCGCTTTGAAGAACCCCACATCCATTATCTGCAGCAGTCGGTACCGGATTGCTAGGGAATCTCAGGCGCAGTCCAGAATGCTCATACGATTATTTTAAGACAGACAGGCCAGTTTAAGAAAGGTAAACCCTTTTAACAAGGTAGTCTATTTTGAGATTAACACTCCCCTCCCATCTGAATATTTCCATTGCTTACTTGGACAGAGAGCTAAACAATAACTGGCGGTAAGTTGTACATAAAATGCAGACACATTATGGTTGGCTGCCCTTGTGACATCACATTAACGTCAACTTTTCGAAAGACACTAAAGTATTTTTAGTCATTTTTTCGCGGGCTATTTTCCTCGGCTATTCATCGTTCTGTCGCATTCTCGCGTTATTAACCTATTGAATTCATACGGCGAGAACGCGAGCGGCCGCTATCGTCTTCCATACACTATAGGCTCAAAATGACCCCAATATGGATAGATAACCTGCAAAGTCGCAGAGTGTCTGCACTCAATTTTTTAGTCTTTCCGGATCCTCCTTCTAATGCCCGACTACCATTAAATACTT